>JBBPCY010071821.1:0-11560 GCA_037974405.1 Brachyalestes nurse | reverse complement strand
AGCACAGATGATGTAGTGATGAATAACTCATACTCCTGTTTTAGGGGCTGTATAACGTTTTATTTTGAAAATCTTAAATCAAAAACCTGAACATGCTGCTCCATTTTCCGTTCTCTGCGAGCACATACTTCCAAGCAGCACGTCTTGTGTTATTTTTCTGTGGTCCTGAGAGCTAGGAGCTCATTGGTTCCCGCCCACAAGTCCCGCCCCCGCCACAGCCGATTCGTTGGGCCCCGTCCCCAAGCCCCGCCTCAAGCTCCGCCCCCAAGCCTCGCCCCCTGCCATCGCCGATTCGTCCCCCCCGCATTAAAAATGCTATCTGCGCCCCTGTTGACACCCCTTCATGTCACTCTGCTGCCGGGTTTCTCCAACTTGACCAGCATTTAATCTGCTGCAATATGTTGATGCCCCCACATATTCTTGGGGATACTTTCTAGACCTAGAGCTTCCCTTCACCCACTCATACCACTGCAAACTGAAGCAACAAATCCAGAGAGACAGAGACAGAGAGTGAAAGAGAGCGAGACAGAAAGAGAGACAGGGTTGCCAAGTTTTCCAAAAACTTTCAAACAAGATTTTGGGGTGTGCAGTTGTTGTTTGCTTCTTCAGCTGCCAACAATAGCTGCATCATTAATTGCGCCACCTACCATAGAGGAGAGGAGTGGCCACAATGGGCAGCCTAGATCAGATAGAGAAAATAGATTTTCAGCATGAGAAATATGAGATAACGTGTGAGAGCGTGAGATGACAGTCAGATGCGTGTGTCTCACACTCAGTGCTTGAGAGTTGGCAACCCTGGAGAGGTACAGAAAGAGAGAGTGACAGAGAGGGAGAAAGAGAGAGAGAGAGCACACTGATTCTGATTAAATTATGAGTATCTGAAAGTGAGTATGATGCATACTTTTTTTCAGTGCACAAATTGATTAATTAGAAACCTCCAGATTGTCTAGCATTGAGGATGTAAGATACACCCCTCCAGTGTATATCTTAGAGTCCAACTTTTAACATCACACACCAGCACACACAAATACCTAAAGGTGAACGTAAAGGAGGAAACAAAGGTGGAAGCACAGAGGAGTGTGGACACAACAAAGAGAGATTATAGCCATACCTTCAGAGTCCATGCAAGGTGAGGTAGAGTAATGCTTGTGGCCTGTAGAAGAGGTTTGTCCAAGGTATTGGACCTAGAGCTGTATATATGCTCAGGAACCCAGTGGTGGCGCTGAAGGTAGGATTCGAATATATGACCTCTTGATCCCAAAGCAAATATCCTTTTCACTGAGCTTCACTTCTGTATGAATATATAGAACAGCAATACTAATATGCTACTCTTCTATTAACCCATATGTTCTGTTTATAAAAAGAACAGTATTAATAATCTGTTGTGTGTCCAAATCTCTGCACAAATCTCTGCATTTAGTTCTGCATAAATCTGCATTACTAACACCTGGAACTGTTTATTTTAAAAAGACAAACTGAATTGTACATAAATTATGCAAATTTTATGTAATGCACTAAACTTTCATCACATAAAAAAGTATTCTAGTAGTGACGCCATAGTAAAACCACTGTAGTTCTCTGTATCTTTATGGACACAAATGTGATTCTGCTGTGAGTACTAAGACAAAATGTAACACTTATCTAGAAATTATCTAGAACTGTAGTGCTGTGATTTATTTATTATCTAGAACTGTAGTGCTGTGATTTATTTATTATCTAGAACTGTAGTGCTGTGTTGGATCATGCTTCTGGATTATTGTGATGGTGGTTTACACATTTGCTAGCTAAGAACTGGCTGTGAGTGTAATGTTGCAAGTGCACTGAAAGAAGACTGTAGACGCAGGGAAATTTATTTTACTTTATTTTAAGATGCACACACTATAAACGAGATTTAAAACAAAAATGGTAATCCGGGGACAGCTGTGATGGGGTGTAGTTATAAACTGACAGATGTGTATCCTAAGTGACCGGGCAGGACAGGGGCCATGCAAAAACACAAACAGAAACAAAAGAGAAAACAGGAAGCGTGTGGAGTGGAGGTGTGACGGGGAATCCAAAATAAAGAGAAAACATATTACATAAAAAAAACAAAGCCAGAGCGTGACAGGAGAGTGCAAATCAGAAGAGGGAGTGTTAATCCCTCTTCCGGGTACCTTCAGCCATTAGTAGTGGTGTGTTTATGCAAATATATGGATCTCACTCCTCTGCAGAGACTTATTTGGTGAGAAACCCGTGTCAGCATCACTTGGAGAACCAAAGACTTTTTCTAGTTGTCTGATTAAAACCTCCTTTCCTGTCTGACTGTAGTGTCTGACATTTAAAAAGTCAATATAATTAAAGACATTTTAATTGTCTTGACTTTAACGTTATTTGTTTTTATTTTTTTAATTGTTGTGGTTTCTGCAGGTTGAAATATGGGTTCATCTGTGTCCAAACCTGGTAAGTTGTGTAATAATATGTAGGTACAGCTATTCCTCTGTTTTTGAGATCGACCTACCAATGACAGCTGCTAAAATAAAATAAACCTGCTGACTGATATAGCTACACAATTATTCTTGGATTAATATTTAGTCCTAAAATCTGTTTTTTATCTCTCACTAGAATTTGTCACAGTTTTGTCTGATAAACAAGTGAGAACTGGAGATAAAGTCACTCTGCGCTGTCAGACAAACACTGAAATATTTACAGTAACCTGGGAGAAAAATGGTGAGAAATTGACTCGTGTGGAAGGCAAACACACCATGAAACAAACTGGTAACTCAGTTGTCCTGGAAGTCAATGATGTTGATGAGGGGGATGAAGGAACGTACACCGTAACCCTGAGCAATAAGAAGGGGAGTGAGTCATGCTCTGCAGCGGTCACTGTTGGTATGTAGGATTTTCCAGATGTTCATTATCATAAGGATCATTTTCAGCAATTTGTAAAATAGGAAAAATGTTGCTGCAACCTATTAGATCTCCAGTTAACATTTGAAAATGAATATCCTCAGTTCATAAGGACAACAAGGAATGTTTGACTTTGTCTTGAAATAACATTTATTTTTTACAGAACTCAGAGAATGGAGGATGTTGAAATGGGAGTAAGTCGTTTTATGCTATTCTTTAATGTCATATTATCAATGAGAATCACAGTAATATGTTGGTATTTTATTGTCACTTAGATGTGATGTGATAACAGCTTACAGTTCTCTATCTGCAAACTTATTCCATCAGCATCTGACTCAACAAGGCATTCAACAAGTAATAAGTGCAGCCATATTTCACATTTACAGTATCTGGCAGACGCTCTATCCAAAGCAAAGAACATGGTGTTTTGTAGTCTATGAGGAAAACATGTCCCTCACAAAATGAAACTTAGACACATCAAGAGCTGCTATTCTACCAGAGATGTCCTATCAGATCACACAGAAGACATTTATGTTTTTTTTAAGACGTACTGGTTACATTTTTAACATGAACATGACTTCCCTCTGATTAGGTCACTCAGTAAGGGGAGGAAGTGCTGCCTAAATATGGACAGAGTAGCAATATAACAAATTCAGAGGTAGTTGGTGAGGGGAAATCACAGCATGCAGTCCAGTAGTCTTCTTATTAACGGCCAATTGTAATCATGGGGCGTGACCAATTAGCATATCTTCTAAACAATTATAGCTCAACATTTAGAGCTCAAAAATCCCACATTTTACAAATCGCCCACATTTATAGAGCGCAACATTTAGATTTAAGATTTAACACTTAAATATACAGTAACCCCCAGTTTTACACGGATCAGGAGTTGCAGATTCAGTCACACGCAGATTTTTTCTGAGAACTCTCCACAATACGCGGAAATTTCCACAATAATGCAGAAACTACAAAATATCATTACTTTTGTATCATAACTACAAAATAACAACTGTTTTTTTGCTTTTTTGTGGTTAAATTACCAAGAAAAATATAATTTACTAATTTTGTCACAAATATGAATGTTCAGCTACATTTCCATATAAAATATAACTATAAATTTAGAAAGTGCAGCTTTAAATGATAAAACACCGCTAAACTTTGAAAGTTTGAGGGAGGTGGGAGGTTTGAACGTAGCCAGAGAGAGAGAGGGAGCCAGCAGTCACACACACACACACACATACACACACACATGCCAACTCTCTCACAGAGACATGGAGCAGTCACGGACACTCTTAGACGTGTGTGTGACTGCTCCGTGTCTTATTTTAGTATTTTTTTCGTATTTTAGTGTTTTTAACATTTGTTCCCCATTTTTCAAGTTATCTCAGTATTAGTAAGCGGTGCCCTGTCTAAACATGTGGGTAAAGAGAGTTATTTTAACTCACCACACGCTACTAATGCTATCTGCTAATGCTAATGGCTTTTAAGCATTTTCCTCCGGGTTTCAATAGTTTTCTGATTCTGATTATTTATTTCTCCTTGCTGCTGCCGTTCGAAGTGTCTGTGGCACTCCAGACCAGAATCTACCCCGTGGATCGTCTCAGTGTTTCTCTTGTTTAAAGCCCTGCATTTTTATTACTGTAAATTAAACTACAAGAGGTGAATACAAGTTTAGCTTTACATTTTCTTTAAGTGTAATACATTAAATTATGTTTAAAATTTAATTTTCTGGGACCATATTTGGGGGCATATTTGGGGTTTACACTATAAAAATAGGCTTTTTGCTGGTGTTATTTTCCAAGAGCACCCAGATATAGTGAACAACCATGTTGTTGTGTTTTGGTAAACAAAAATACCTAAAAATGCCTATTTTTATAGTGTAAAGAGCCAAAACAAAGACTTGTACACAAAAGAAACAATGAAATAACTCTCTCTACCCACATGTTTAGACAGGGCACAGCTTACTAATACTAAATAAATGGCTGAAAACTGGGGAACAAATCACTATAAAATACAAAGACTACATCCAGAGCACACATGCACACACAGGCACACTCTCTCAGACACACGCCTGTTTGTGTGTGTGTGTGACTGCTGGCTCTCTCTCTCTCTCTCCCCCCATAACGTTCTCGGATTGGCTACTTTCAAACCTCCCGCCTCGAAGTTCAGCTGTATTTTACCATTTCAAGACAAACTTTCTATATTTATAGTTATATTTTATATGGAAATGTAGCTGAATTTACATTCATATTTCTTACAAAATGAGTAAATGTTATTTTTCTTGATAATTTATCTCTAAAATGTATATAAATTAGTCCCTCACTTTTCGCGGGGGTTACATTCCAAGAGCACCCATGTATTGTGGAAAAACATGTTGTTGTGTTTGGGTAAAAAAAAGCCTAATAATGTATAGTGTCAACGCTAAATATGCCCCCAAACATGCTCCCAGAACAATTTAACTTAATTTTAAACTTGAAGGTAAACTTGAAGGTAAACCTGTATTCGCCTCTTTTCAAGGTAAACCCGTCTTTTAATTTAAATTCCCCGCCGAGAAATGCAACACGGAAGGTTGTGTGACAAAAGTATTGGGACACCCGGTGTCTCGGGGATTATTGTATTAAAATATTAACGCGTTATTTTTTTCTGTGATTAATTAATCTAATTAACGCGTTAAATTCCCAGCCCTAACCAAAACGTAACACTGTTTTTTTTTTAACACATTTACCAAAATGTGTGAAAGTTGTGCTAAATTATAAAAAAAAATAACCCCTCTAAATTTATTAAGCTGTTTTCAGAAATGACACCCCATATAGCATAGAGAGTAAATAGATGGCTAAGTCTGTTCATGAACAAGATGTCTAAAAGAGTCTAGAGGAGAAAGTTTCATGGCAACACAGAAATCCACTGCAACATGTGCTACACAAATGCACACACTGCAATTCAGAGTGAAAGATGTGAAACACACAAACATGCATCAAACACTCTCACACATGAAATTATCCACATTAAAATAAACAAACAGTAAAGCCCTGTTGGCGCCACTACACTGGCGAACCACACACAAAAGAGAGTGAACCTGTGACAGAAAAACACAGAGAAGATACACTCACACACACACACAGAAAGATCCAGGACTGGGAATTGAACCAAGAACCTTCTTTCTGTGAGATGACAGCACTACCACAATATTTTATTTGATTTCTTATTTGTAAAAATGTATGACAGCGTAAGAACCATTCTAATGCTATCTGGCTCTGCAGTCATGCTGCGAACCTTCCTCCACTAATTTCTGCCATGGCGACTGCAAAGAATTAGCAGCAAGTTATCTGTTCCTAGAAAGTGAAATTGAGTGTTTTGAACGATGACATCTGTCACTAGTAACATTGAAAAGCCTAGCGCACAATAATGAACTTGGATTTATGGCACTTATTTTATTAAACTCTTGAATAAGGTTTGGTTATAACTGCTGATGTTATGTATCTGTAGATGTGACACAAAATATTGCTTTCTGAAAGATCTTGTTAAAGACAAGGGCAAAATTCACTTAAAATTAACTTTGCATTACCCATAACTCCTGTGTAAATTGTTCATGAGGAAAAGATATTATCAAACTCATGGAAATGTAAGATCTTCTTTACAGTTTGTTTAATGTTATCTGACTCTCCAGATAAGAATGAAAAACTATGTTTTTAGAGTTGTTCACATCTGCCTGAGTGGTTTATATTTGGTTACATTCTGATAATGAAAATGGTTTTAGAACGGTGTGTACTTTCATGTAACTTCTGTGGTAAAAAAAAAATCGGAAGGAACTATTGACCCTCTGGCATCTTCCCTTCATCAAATTTGGCAAAAAGTTTGGACACCTCTGCTTTTTTATCAAAGAGCATTATTGAAAATAAGGAGAGATATAAATAAGGAGACATATTATAAACATAGCTGGTTTTCTTTTTGTTTTTCATTTTTCCTTCCTAGTCAAGATGAAATGATCCGTATTGTAAACAATTTTAAAGTCAGAAGTGACAAAGTCAAAGAGCTTCACTTCCTTCTGTATGGACCAGTGGGAGCCGGGAAATCCAGCGTCATAAACACCATCCAGTCCATTTTTGAAGGACGTCCGATTATGACTTGTTTGACTGCTTCAGATGCTGCTGCTTCATCTATCAGTAAAACCTTAAACGTGAGTAACTAAAAGTAAGAAGAAACTGTTTCCTGTTTGAAAATTTGTAAGACCCAACTACAGTCATGGCCAAAATTTATGGGAATGACACAAATATTGCTTTTCACAAAGTTTCTATGCTGTACTGAATTATAATTACAAGCATTTCATGAGTTTCAAAGGCTTTTATTGACAATTGCATTACGTTTAACATCTATAGGGTTATGGCTAAATAATTCATACCTAGAGTTCCATCCAGGATTTCTCTGGTTCACATGCTGAAACCTTTTAATATCAGCTATATTATTAACAATATATTAATTAATATACAATTGTAATATGTAATATACATGTGAAATGTACAATCTATGAATACATTTTCTCCTGTTTTCTTTGTTTTTTTTCAGTATGAAAAATGTCAGGTCGGTAGTGCATCCCTTCCTTTGGCCTTCAGTGATACCATGGGTGTAGAAATAAAAGAAAAAGGAGTGCTCAGTGATGACATCATCAGTGTGCTTACCGGCCACGTTAAGAATAATTACACGGTAAAATCAAGACTGATGCACAACTCAAAATCACATTTTTACTGTTAGCTGGCATCGTATTTTTCAATTTGTGATAAAAAAAACTTGTTATTTTTTGTGGTAAAAGCTCAGTGTGTGTGAAAGGGGCCAGTCTGGCACTGGGTTGTCCACTATACCCATTTCAGTTAGCAGTTTGAGGCACAGGTTGCTGGGCCAAATCTGGCCAGCAGGAGGAAGCAGAGCACTGCTCTGTGATTAACTGGCACCAGTGACGTCTGGGTTTAGCCTCATATAAGTGGAAGTCACTGACATGCCGAGTCTTTGTTGAGCACCAAAGGCAGTTAAAGCAAACAAAAAAGCAACAAAATTTAATGTCCCTCGATCTCCTCCTCCCTCTTTTTCAATTCGTTTTTAACTCTTTGCTCTGTGCAAAATGTAAAAATCATTGTGAGTTTGAATCCCAAAACATTAACCCCATAGCTCATTGTTCTGAGCGAGTCTCCTCGTTACAGAAAGACTCAGTCATGGACCCAGTAGACTCTGATGGTATAGAGGCGGTGAGAAATGCCTTGGCCAATCAGGGGATAACTGCAGCTGTGCAGACCAACACCCCTCTGGGAGCCCCTGACCCAACTGCTTGATCAGAGCCATACCTCCCCTCCCTGAGAGGCTGATGGTGGTGCCGAGATTCTTTCTGAAAACTAGAGAAAAAACGTCTCTCAGCATTTGTGTATCACTACTTATGGGCTGGACTTCCTCTGCTTAGGAGAGTCAGTGCAAGCTATGTGCAAGACCTTTGATCATCCCAGTTGTGGAGGAGATGCTGGCCCTGGTCTTCTCCACATATATCAGGGGAGAAATGATGTGGGTCTACTAGTTTTTCCAGAGCTGTATATTTAAACTGGTATGAAAATGTGTAACAAACTTGGATACAATATGTTAAATCCAAATATCCTGATAAGATCGCACCAGATTCAGTTTAGATTGCACCAGACCTCACTGCAATAGAGACGCTTTATTCTGCTGTTTGTGTTTTTCAGTTCCACCCTGTGGCTCCACTGACTGAAAGCAGCCTGTATTACCGCAAAAACCCGAGTCTGAGTGATAAGACCCACTGCCTGGTGTACGTTATACCAGCAGACAAAATATCACTGATCGAAGGTGAATTAATCCAAAAGATAATGCCAGTGAAAAGAGCAGCAGACGCACTGGGTAAGTCTGGTCTTTTAAAAAAGTAGATTTGCCGGAAGTCAGAATGAACGGCACAAATCTATTTTTCCATTAAACTCCATTTGACTTGACATTATTTAAACATTGTTACATCCAACCAAGGTGGCCACTGGGAGAGGCGTTTCCTGCTTTTAATTCTCACCTGTCTGTCAGCTGTTTGCACTTGACCTCATTGCTTGCCGTACTTTACTACGCTTCACGTCTCCTTATCCAGGAAGATCTAGATTACTCATTGTCTTGGTCTCCCACTCTGTAAGTTTCTCCCACTGTCGAGTTTACCCCTTACCTTCATTGTGGTTTTTTTGAATATGTAGCTCTCTCTTGATCTCCTCCTGTCCCTCCCTGGATGTCTCTATCTGTTTAGGTTTCTCCTCTCTCTTTTCCCCTCTCCTACTTTCACGCTAGCTGATGCTCGCTGTTCACTTTTCTGTCTCACTTTCTCTTTCTCGCAAAACTGCACACAGACCACTTTTACCAAAGCATCTATAAAAGCACTTCCTTCTAAGACAAGCCGCCCCCCTGCCAGGCTCTGTCTGTCTTTGTTTGAGGGAAAATGCACATTTCTCCCCATTTTCTCACTTAGGTCTGCCAGTTTTCCCTCCTGGCAGCCTAGTTCATTTTTCAACACCTTTCTGGGACCACAAGGTGGCCTCAATCCTTTTCAGCCCCTTTTGCTCAGTAGACTGAAAGTCTTAAGGTCACCTGCTCAAGCCCCATGGTCTGACATTCACTAGCCAGCCACCCCATCACAGAGCTGAGCCTGAGGCAACTGTCCATCATTCTCATTCACAATTTTCTTACACTTAGCAAAAAAAATAGACAAAGGACCCTACCATTTTACCTCCAGGAGTTTTTCCCCTCTGTCTTCATATACCTGTCATATCTGTCCTCATATAACTGTCATATGCCTTTTTGGACAGATACTTTCTTTTGAAATAGACGATCATGAAGAATCAACACTTAAACACATACAGTTTCACAAAACCATGAAAGGTTACACCACATAGTTTGTGGCTCATTGTAAGTGAAGGTCTGAAAAGGATCCTTTGCTGTTTGGTCTCCTCCAACCATTCCACCTGGGCAGACCACCCGATGTGGGTGAAGTATGTCCACAATATCCTCTGGCATTCCTTCCTTGGTATGTCGCATTTCAAATGCCAGTTCAGCTGACCTCCGCCTATGTTACCAAGGGCCTGATACAGTGGATTTGGGTGAAAATTACTGCTCAGGAAACTCACCTGTGTTTCAGTTCCTGTGTCTCTGGGCTAAATGAGGCCCAAGGTTGCTGGTTCAAGCTTTGGTCTCCACGGCTTTTCTGAGTTTTCTCTGCCTCTCACTTGAGTCATTCTGTTTGCTCTAACATTCACAAGCCAGCTGCCCTGTGATAGTATCAACCATTCATGAGTCTTTAGTCTCATAACTCGTGACAGGAGTAACACATGCACGATACACATATCACTGAAATCGAGAAGACTTACCCTACATGATCGTCTAAGTTCCAGGTTTGTGTAATAAATAATTCCAGAGTAATCATGTGCGCAAAAGAGAGTAAATTTTAAAAAGTTTCCCACAAAAAACACACTACTGAAACTCCATAAAACATCCATATGATTTACTTTAGCCGCAAATAAAGCATGCGTTCACTTCCGCGATGGTCCACACACTTGTAGTTGGATTCAGTGTAACAAATTCTTCATAATTCATCCTAATTTTTCCCACTGTCTTTCTAAATATTAAATATACATTTATTTTTATTCTGTTGCTTATTATTTTTTTATAATGGTCTTGTGTCATATGTTTGTAACTGTTGGGGAAAGGGTTTGACTGTCACGTCGGGGTCTAGAAAGGACGCACAAACAAGCTGGGAAGACGTTCACGCCAGTTTAATAGAAATCAAAACAAGCACCAACACAGGGCACATATGTGCGCGTCTTCTCAAAAGCAAAACAAAAGTCTTTGGAACTCTTCCCGTGGAACGGCCAGTTGCCCGGACAACCCTCGTTCGATACGTTTTCTCTTGTCCTTTGTTTTCTTAGGATCCCCTGCTCTAGGGTTTCCTCAGTCTGAAATCACACAGATACGTGATACAACATACACACTGAGACTCACTCAGACTTGCAACCCCAGGGAATCTTCTCGGGTTGGACATTAAGTCCTTGATACAGTTTCTTTCGGTGAGCGTGCGACTTAATCGAGCTTGGCGATGCTCTGAGGCGAGGTGTTTTGTTGCGATCGTGTTTACTGTCCTCTTCAAAACAAGTGCTTTAAACCCTCTTTATCCATGAGGCCTACAGCTGGAGGTAGAAAACGCAGAGTGGACAAAGTCCAGGACGTAAACAAGCAAAAAGACAGGAACGTGTCTGTCAGGTTCAGTCTCTTGTGCAACAGTCACCCTGAGAAGGTGCTCGTTTGCAAGGAGTGTTTGTTGAGCGCAATTTCCGTTTCAGAATATGCTACTTTAATACCTTGTTTCTCCCCTGCGACAAAGATATTTCACTGTAAACTAGCATGCTAACGTGACGAGTCTTCATTGTTACTTGCCCAACACTGGCGTGTATATGTGTACGTGTGTGTGAGAGGGATGGGGTGGGGAGAGAGAGAAAGAGTGTGTGTGTGTGTGTGTAAGAGCGAGAGAGAGAGAGATGAATGATGCAGATTCCTTGTATTTTTATTTAATTAGTGGTATTTGTGTTATTTTAAAATGATTTGTTTCATGTGAAATATTGAAATGTGAAATTGCCAATATTTATTTTATTTTACTATT
>JBBPCY010071820.1:0-11561 GCA_037974405.1 Brachyalestes nurse | reverse complement strand
CTTAGGCTACACTCACTCACTCACACACACACACACACACACACACACACACACACACACACACACACACACACACACGCTCTCCCTCTCTCTCTCACTCTCTACCCCTATATTCTCTCTCAGTTTCCTTGCTGTCTATTTTCTCTCTTTCTCCATTCTCTCTATTCTCTTTCTCCATTCTCTCTCCGTTTCTCTCTATTTTTTTTCTCTCTATATTTTTCTCTCACTTACTATATTCTTTTTTTTCCCCCTCTATTTCTCTCTCTCTCTCTCTCTCTCTCTCTCTCTCTATTCTCTCTCAACTTTCTTGCTCTATTTTCTCTTTCTTTCTCCATTCTCTCTCCGTTTATCTATATTCTCTTTCTCCATTCTCTCCATTCTCTTACTTTCTATATTCTCTTTATTCCCCCCTCTCTCTCTATTTTCTCACACACACACAAACACAGTCTGTCTGTGGATTAGTGAGCGAGTGTTGAAGGAGGTAGTGGAATGGAGCGAACCCTCCGCCACGGCCGGGTGTCCCTGTGCTGATCCGGGAACAGCAGAGCCAGGTAAAGTTTAAAGCCGTACGGTCCGGTTTGAGCTTTATCTGATTTGGGGTCAGTAAACAGAACCCAGAGGTCAGCTCAGCAAGAACAGACACCAACCACCGTCCAAATATAGACCGCGACCCCCAGCGCAGCAAACCTTTAGCACTATATTTGGTAGAAGCCGTGTGTATGTGTTGTTCTGTAGGAACTTTCCAGTCCTGCTCTGAGAAGCTGAAGGTCCAGGAGATCAGAGGAGCTGATTTACTTCAGATTAACTCTTTAATGTCCAGGTTGAAACACCTGCAGAACTAATCCAGACTGAAGTGAGTTTTTATCTCTTATTCTTTATCTTTCGATCATAAAGTCTTTATTAAGTGTTTATTCATGTATACAGGATCATGTTTACTGAAACACCAGAATTTAAATGATCTCTTCCGCAGAAAGGCTTCTTTATTTTTATTTTTAGAAATGTGCACATATCAGCATCAGAAAATATATTAATGAAACATATCAATAAACAGTACAATATGAATTATATATCCACTATGAATGATTGAATATCTACTCTGAATTGTTCAGTGTCCGCTATGAATGATTTAGTGTGCACTATGAATTATTAAGTATCTACTATGAATTATTTAGTGTCTGTTATGAATTATTCAGTTTCCACTATTAATTATTTAGTATCCACTGTTAATTATTTAGTATATACTACGAATGTTAAGTATCTACTGTGAATTATTCCACGTCCACTATGAATTATTCAGTATCCTCTATGAAGGATTCATCATCCACTATGAATTATGTAGTATATACTACGAATGATTAAGTATCCACTATCGATTATTCAGTATCAGGTACTTATTTGACCTGGATGTCCCCTGCTGTGTGCAGATGGACGTGTATGAGATGAGGGGTCGGCTGCAGGTAATCGACGAGGAGATGGCGGTAAGTGAGGAAGAGGAGGGTGAAGGTGATCAGGAGTCCTTTGTGGTGGTCAGTAAGCGGCCAGTGACTTATGACCCCTCAGATCCCACCGACGCTTTCTGCAGTGACTGTGGCACCCCCACACACTCTGGGCAACACACACACCATCGGGTCGTCCCCTTGACGGACGCCGCGCAGAACATGAAGGTTAGAACAGTGTTGAGTAAAACTGTTCCAACTGGAGCAGCAGAATCTATTATGAATAAATATATGATGCTTAATTATTATAAGTACATGATCATTAGTGTGTGTGTGTGTGTGTGTGTGTGTGTGGTGCAGAAGGAGCTGAGGAAGAGCAGCAGCAAGCTGATGGAGAAAATCACTCAGATGGAGAACTTTGCCAGCAACCTGGAGGAGATCTTTATCACTGTGGAGGTGAAGCTGTTTTCACACACACACACACACACACTCAAACAGTCCCCCAACTCTCACCAGATAACTCTAACATTAGCTAGGATAATGCTAACACTAGCTAGGACAGCACTAGTGACAGTAGTGAACAGGCTGCTAACATTTGCTAACATGAGGTTGTGTTAGTCTGTATGTTTTGTTTGTCAAAGTTTTTTGTAAAAACTTCGTTTTGGATGGAGTGACCGACCGTTGCTGTGCATGTGTGTGTTTTAGGAGAATTTGGGGCGTCAGGAGCAGAACCTGGAGCAGCACTACAGTGATGTCCTGCAGACTCTGTCCCAGAGGAACAGTGAGAACAGCGCCGCCCTGCAGGAGCAGAAGAAGCAGAAGCTGGAGATGCTGTATGATCAGCTGCTGACCTGCGGGCGACGTTTGGACACCAGCAAGGAACTGATCGAGAGCGCGCAGGAGCTCCATCGGTGCCAGAACCGCCGCGCCCTGCTGCAGGTCAGACCCACTGACCACCCTAACCTTTCAGCAAGTAGCATCACACAGTTACGCCACCTGACCACTCTCCATTAAAGTGTAGTGTTGCACCAGTTTGACCTGGAGTGTTCAACACTGAACATTCTAACACTTCTAACTGCTGATCAACACTGCAGTTTAATGGAGATTCAGGATTACAGTCGATACGGCCTCGTCTTTACACTCAGACTTTTATATTTATCATTTAATACATTTATAAGTCCATCAATAATTAAATCATACTAAACTTGGGCTGTGTCCCAACAGCTGACGGACGGATCGTCATGCAGGACACTCAAGAGCACAACACACGCAACCCAAAAACACACACTCACTGTTTCATGCTCGTTTTACACAACTATTGAACCACATGACACACATCAAAGCATCACCAGCAAAAGACCCCACAGAGCTTTTCTTTTGATTACACACTTTTATAAACCATCTGTATCGAGTATTTATCTTCTCGCTTATTTGTTCATCATTACTATGGCATTGTAACCATAGCAACCATAGCTCATACTGTGGAATAAGTGTGGTCATCTTGTTCAACAAGTCATGAGTCAAAGTCACACCAGCATTGAAGCAAATGTCGTCTCTCTGACGAGGAGAGTTAAACACAGAACCTTCAATTTAATCTGAAGGTCAGAATGTTTATGGTCACTCTCTTGTCTTCTCTGATTGACAGGCTGCTATTCCAGTCATTAAGAGGTAACTCGCAATGGTGCATGCTGGGAGATGTGCAGCACGATGTGAAGTACTCATGCACTACCAGTGTGTGTGTGTCAGCCAAATGCCCCCTTTACCTTTACCTTTCAGACATTCTGTATGTGTGTGTGAGTGTGTTTGTATGTGTGAATGTGTGTGTTTGTGAGTGTGTGTATCTGCGTGTGTGTATGTCTGCATGTCTTTGTGTGAGTGTGTGTGTTCGTGTGCATGCGTGTGTTGGTGTATGTGTGTGTGCATGTCTTTGTGTGAGTGTTAATGTGTGTGCTTGTGATAGTCTGTGTGTCTGTCTTGCTGAGATTATCGATTTCAGGGCACAAAAAGGGTGTTGAAGTGTGCCGAATTTGCATATTCCTGTCTTTGACCAATGGCGATCTCTGTAATGCGACCTCTTAAATGTTCTGTCCAATCAGAATTGAGGAATTTGCAAAGGAGGAGGTGGAGTTGAAGGTGGGTGTGTCCATGGAGTTTGCCACACCCACCTCCAGCCTGTCTGATGTTAAACAGATGATGGAGTCAATCAACGCGGTTCCAGGTGAGACTGACTCTCATCACTGCTGAGCTGTGTGTTTCATTGTGTTGTGTTTAATTGTGTTGTGTGTGTAACAGTACTGTTTGTGTAACAGCACCCTCGGCTCCAGTGATGAACCCCCAGGTGGTAAATTCAGCCACAGCCTCTTCTCTGCGTGTTTGCTGGAGTTTGTTCTCTGATGACACTGTGGATTTCTACCAGCTCTACTGCCGCCAGATCTCTGAAGACATCACCACAGAAACAGAGCAAGATGGTACCTAGGGTTACTTACACATCACATCAGCGTAACCATGGCTACAGACTCAAACCATGGTTACTGACATGAACCTGAGGGTAGCCAGGGTTACTGATAAGAAATTGGGAGTAACTATGGTTACTGATCTAAACCTGTGGGTAACCAACTTAAAGCTAGGGGTCATTATTGTTACTGAGGGTCTTCATAGTGACTGATTCAAACCTGAGGGGTAACCATGGTTATTAAATCAAACCTGAACTTTACTAACTTAAATGTGAGTCTTCTCAGACACCACCCTGCTCTGACTGGTGTGTGTGTACATACAGTTGTGTTCAAAATAATAGCAGTCAGACAGCACTAACCTTATCAATCACTGTTTTTGGTAGAAATTATATTTCTACATGGCAAATAATTTACTAGTAGTATACCAGGGATCATGGATCAGTTTGAATACCTCAGAATTCTTTAAGAGGTCATGTTGTCTTATGCCGAAGAGGAAATGCCTTTGAAATGGGTGTTCCAACAAGACAACGACACAAAAACACCAGTAAACCAGCAACATCCTTGTTCCAGACCAACAAGATTGATGTTATGGAGTGGCCTGCCCAATCCTTGGACATTAATCCAATAGAAAACTTGTGGGGTAACATCAAAAATGCAGATTATGAGGCAAAACCAAGAAATGCAGAAGAACTGTGGAAAATAGTCCAGTCATCCTGGGCTGGGATACCCGTTTACAGGTGCCAGAAGTTGATTGACTCCACAAAATACAGATGTACAGCAGTTCTCAGAAACATTGGTTATATAACTAAACATTAGTTCAGTGATTCAAACGAAAAGCAAAATCTTAAAACATTTTTCAGTTTAAACAGTGAATTTTTGAGTTTGTAAAGAAGAATGCGGACACTGCTATTTTTTGAACAGTCTAAAATGTGTAGTGTTCCCAATGCATTTGTGTGTATGGAAATAAAAACTATTATAAGGATTTTGAGCATTATTCACTGCTTTTATTCTGAACACAATTGTATATGTGTGTGTGTTCTCTCAGTGTCAGTGCGGAGGGTGAAGGAGACTCACTGTGTGGTGAAGGATCTGCTCCCGAGCGCTCAGTACGAGTTCTGGGTCACAGCAACAAACACCACCGGCATTAGTCCAGCCAGCGAGAGGGCAGTTTACATGACTGGTACTCTCTCTCTCTCACACACACACACACTCACTCTCTCACTACTAATCAGACAGGTTTTCCTGTGAGGCTTTGGATGCTGTGAGACATTTTGGCGTGGGTGAGGTAAAGAACTGCCAGAACCAGGGGGTGGGGCCGAACAAACTGACCACTGATTGATTAACTGGCCAAAACTAGCCTGTAAATCTAAAGAGCCATTACAAATGTTTGGCCATTTTGTTTTTCAATGAAAATCCGGACCTGGATGTTCTCCTCCGCTGGTCTGAAGCTCCATGAAGCTTTTGAAGCTGAGCTGCTGCCCTCTGTAGGGGCAGTTTGGAACTCACTCCAGCCTGAGAGCAAAAACACTAATCACCAGCACTGATGATGATCAGTAATTATTTCAGCAAGTCTACATTCACTTCACAGTTGTGTGTGTGTGTGTGTGTGTGTGTGTGCAGTCCCCTCTCCCCCCATAGTGAAGCCACAGGAGTGTGTGAGCTGTCTGGAGGCGGCGCTGATCCGATGGGACTCCGGCAACACAAACCCGGTGGAGTCGTACACACTGGAGCTGAGCGAGGCTGATACACACAGCAATGTCAACGAGTGAGACACACACACACACACACAGTCAGTATTAGTGCCCTAAATTAGTGTGTAGGGAGCAGGAGTCAGTATTTTAGTGCAATATGTAGGGGACAAGGATACAGTATTTTAGTGCACTATGTAGGGGACAAGGAGTCAGTATTTTAGTGCAATATGTAGGGGACAAGGAGACAGTATTTTAGTGCACTATGTAGCGAGCCGACGTCAGTATTTTAGTGCACTATGTAGTGAGCCGAAGTCAGTATTTTAGTGTACTGTGTAGCGAGCCGACGTCAGTATTTTAGTGTACTGTGTAGCGAGCCGAAGTCAGTATTTTAGTGCACTTTGTAGCGAGCCGACGTCAGTATTTTAGTGCACTGTGTAGCGAGCCGAAGTCAGTATTTTAGTGTACTGTGTAGCGAGCCGACGTCAGTATTTTAGTGCACTGTGTAGAGAGCCGAAGTCAGTATTTTAGTGCACTGTGTAGCGAGCCGAAGTCAGAATTTTAGTGCACTATGTAGGGTAGTTTGTTTAAAATAGAAAGTGCAACAAAAGTGTTTTACCTAAAATAATAATTGTGATTAATAATCGTGATTTCAATATTGATAAAAATAATGTGATTATCATTTTGGCCATAATTGTGCAGCCCTACTACGTAGGAAGCAGGCTCTCACTCCCTACATAGTGCACGGAAATACTAACTTCAGTATTTTAGTGCCCTATGTAGGAAGCAAGAGTCAGTATTTTAATGCACCGCGTAGGCAGCGAGACAGTATTTTTGGTCTACTGTGTAGGGAGTATAGTCAGTATTTTAGCGCTGTGTGTGTGTGTTTGTGCGCTGCAGGTCCATTGTGGCGATACCCACCTGCGAGTGTGTGGTTCAGCTGCAACCATGGAAACGCTACATCATCCACATCCGAGCAATTAACATAGGAGGTGCCAGCGAGAGGAGTCTGCCACTCAGCATTTCTACCACTGGTACACACTTGTTAAGGCTGTTCAATCTTAACAATAAAAGTTTACTTGAAGTAAACATACACCTGACGACTGGCTCCTTCAGCCCTTTAGCTTTGTTTTAGTGTGTGTTCATGTGTGTAGGTACGTTTTTCCACCTGCTGAAGGAGACAGCTCACCCCTCTCTCTCTGTGTCGCCTGATGGCTTCACCATGTTCTACCTAGATGAAGATCTTCCACTCAGTGAGATGGTGTTCAGCGACACCACGTTCTCCAGGTACACACACACACACACAGTCCAGTCACAGCAGCACAGTACACACCAGCACCTTTGTGAAAGTGTGTCACGTCCTTAACTATAACATCCTTTAAAGACAGTAGAACGCCCTCTACAGGTGAGCTCAGTCTCTGTGTGTATGTAGCTGCGTGGCTGTGCTGGGTGATCTGATCCCGGTTCGAGGGCAACACTACTGGGAGGTGGAGGTGGATGAGTGGGCAGAGTATCGAGTGGGTGTGGCCTATGAGGACACTCAGCGCACCTCCTACCTGGGTGCGAACGCCACCTCATGGTGCATGAGACACATCCTCACACCCTCCAGGTGAGACACACCCACCAATCAGAAACTTACACTGACCAATCAAGAGACCTGCTTACAGGAACAGACAAAATCAGATTCACTCATTCAGTCACTAGCACGTTAACCCCACCCATTTACACTTTATAGTTTTTTTAAAAAAATTAATACAGAACAAAGATCATTTAAATGATCTTAAAAGGTACAGTATTTACCTGTGAGGGATGAGGAGAGTAATTGCTGGGTGTAATGAGAATGTTTTTTTAGGCACAAGTATGAGTTCCTGCATAACGGCTGGAGTGCGGATGTGCGGATCACAGTGCAGCCGCTGCGGATTGGAGTGTTCCTGGACTACGAGCGTGGCACGCTGTCCTTCTACAACACACACCTGCAGCAGCACCTGTACACCTTCAGCTGCTGCTTCCACCACTACGTTCTGCCCTGCTTCGCCCTCGACAAACCGGGAGCCCTCAGACTGCTCACGGGCCTGACCCCTCCCTCCCACGTCTCACGCACTCTGTGACCACACCCCATTCACGTCTCACTTTCCAACAACCACACTCCACACCAACCTTCTATGAAAATTTGATTTCTTGCACTGCTTTGTGTGCATGCATGTACAGAACTTTTTTTTTCCTCCACCTCTTAAATAAAAATTACTGAAACTGTTTATTTTGGAAATAAATACTTTCAGGCACACAACTGCTCCACACACTCAGGAGAGATTAATCATTTGAAAAACTGAATTTAAAGTGAACATTACAGTACAGAGTGATTAGTGTAAAAGAGTCACATTCCATTTATTATTTTATTTTATTTATTATCCAGGTATTCCATAGGAACAGTTTCACCATTTTCCATAATCTGAAAAGTTCCATTTCTGCAGCTTCGTGAGAACTTCATTTGAAGCCGCCTCATCCTACAAGCTCTGGGCGTGTGTGTTCGTTCTATGTGCTGTTCTTCCTCACACTGTGGGTCCTCTCCTCCTCCTCATCTGAAGAGTCTCCCCCGTACGGGACAAGCCCCGAGGAATCGGACACCTTCAGTTTCTTTGCCTCATCTTCATCCTTCTCCTTGTGACCTGAAGCAGCCAATCAGAACAGAGCACAGTTACATAATCGGGTGCAGTAAAAGGTGCAGTAACAGTGTTTAATACTAAAGGACAGGGTGAACATAGTGGACGGAGCCTAGAAAGGGGATTAGCATATTCACTGCAAAAGTCTTGATCCAACCCTCATTTTGCTTGCAAAAACTAAACTTCCTTGTACCTTTATTGTAGTCTTAAGGAATAGTTCTTCAGGCTTCCTGAAGGACTTTCAAAGACACAGCCCACTCCCTGACCAGTTTCAGGGGAATGTTTTCTTTGTTTAAGAATGTAAATGTAAATGCTGAATGCTGAGTGGTTAGAACACTTATTTGTTACCATTTATTTCATTTAATCTACTCAATATGCCAAAAATAAGACTGTGACAGGCAGAAAATAGTATTTTGCACCAACAAGTCAAAGCAAAATATAAAGACATGGGGGCAACATATAAAGACCCTCATTAGCAACATTACTGTCTAAACACCATGTGTGGGGTACGAAGACAGTACCTGTGTGTGAGAGAGCAAATTGTTCTGTCTCTCTCTGCCTTTTTCGCACTGCTGGGAGCACCGGAACACAAGGAGGGGGCATCAACACCCTACACACACACACACTAACTGTTAGGACTAAAGAGGTTAAACTATAAAGCTGCAAAATAAAAGGTCTGTTAATCATTTTCACAATATCCGTCTCCACAATACTGATAAAACAGAAGACTGCAGTATGCAAAAGAGCCTCTAACCAATCAGGGTTTCTGACAGAATGACCAATCAGCTCCAGGTGACTTACAGCGCATTCTGATGAATCAAGGTTTTCATGTAACCAATGTCCCATTATTTTGTACAGACTTTACAAGACCCTGATTGGTTGAGGTGTTTTTAAAATGTACATCTACATTTTTTTCCCCTTTCATTTCTTCCCTACTGTTTGATGGGTTTGTGTGAAACCAAAATGAGACTAATCATAATTCATTCTTAGAACCTTCTACGAGGTTCACTTGCAGAGTTTTTTCCTGAGAACCAAACTATCATTATTTGCGGAAACTGCAGACATCATCCACATTTTTTTTTTTGCTTTTGTGATGACCTGGCCTCGTCCGCCATACCCCCTCATCCTTGTGCTGATGGTTTATGTTTGGGCATGGCGGTTAGCAAGGCTATCCACTGTAAACTGTACAGTACGAATACAGGTTTACCATTACATTTTCTTTAAGGGTAATGTATTAAACGGAGTTTAAAATGAAATTCAAGTGTTTTTGAAGCATGTTGGGGCATATTTAGGGTTTACACTAGAAAAGCATCACAACATCGCAGTTTTTGAAAATACCGTATTGGCCCGAATATAAGACCCAGTTTTTGTTCTAAAAATACTTCTTAAAAAAGGGGCGTCGTCTTATATTCGTAGACTAGATAAAATAGGGGAAGCTTGCGCCAAAATGAATCGGCCACCGTCCCTCAAAACAACATCACCACTGAATAATGGAGACGTCAAGAGATTATCTTGAACAACGTGATTCAAAGTCTCGTCAAATTAACCAACAGCTTAGACGGAGTTCTGACGCTACTTCATGGTAAACGGTTTATGGTAATGATACCGTGAAATTTGGTCTATTAAATGTGAAAAACAGAAGCCTCTGAAATGTTTTTGTTCCAAAAAATTATAAACATTATCAAATAAATAGGTTTTCTATATAAAACAAAATATGGTCTTCAAAAAACTTTTTTCCCCAAAAATGAACCTGGAAAAGGTGGGGTCGTCTTATATTCGGGCCAATACGGTATGCAGGTGCTCTTGGAACACAACCACCTGTAATAAACGAGGATTTACTGTACATGTAAATGAGCTATTTTCTGATTTGCTGCCCCGTTTCGCTGCCCATTCAAAAAACTTTAAAGTTCAGCATGAATTTGCAGAGCTGAACTTTTTTTTAAATGCCATAAAAGTGGTATGTGCCCTCTTAAGGCATGGCAATCACAATATGTAGCAGTAAAATCGCAATCATATTTTTAAGCTCTATTAAGCTGTCACAGTTTTTGCTGCAATTTAAGCGCTGGTCCAGTTGTCATAAATTCAGTCCCCATCCCACCTGAACTCTTACCCGTCTGAGTTACCACCGTCCTCAGCACTCGATTCTGGCTCCTTCTCCGGACTCCGATTACTCTGCTGCATGCATACAGACAGACACAGCGCATCTCCTTAAGTTTAAGATTTCTCGACTCCAGCCACTCAGAAACCACATCCTCACATTTTCTAAACCTTGCACCCCAATTCAACAACTAACACACACACTCTTACCTACCTCTACCGCTGTATCCTCCTTCTCTTCACTGTCCTCTATAAAATGTCTCTTGGAGTCCGAAGGGCTGGACGAGGAGTTTTCTATAGAGCCGGAAACACCACTCTCATCCTAACACAAACACCCCAACAGGAAGGTATTTTATAGAACTTACATATTTGAACTTGAGTAAATTAAGTGAAACTGTAAACTGGAGAGAGACAGAACAGACCTGCAGCAGAAAGGTGGATGACTGGCGGGGGCAGACAGGATACTGCACCATGCCCTGTGTGGGTGTGGGTGTGTTGGTGGTGGTCTGGGCGGAGGGTCCGCTGGCTCGGTTCCAGTATCCTCCTGCCGCAGGGTATGATGGGTATGCGCTTGCATAGCCATTAGCTGGGTAGCCGTACCAGGACTGACCGCTGTAGCTGCTGCTGCTGGAAGAGTAACCATGAGCTGGGTAGGCTACAACACACACAAAAACACACAGTTAATACTTAAAATAAGCTCCCATCACTCAGCACTACCTGCATCAGTCAGCAAAGCACTTTACGCGGTTGTTGCACTACTCAGAATTGGCTGTAAATTTTTCTTTACTGATGTCTCAAACACAAATACATTCAGTTTTACCCATGTGTGTGTGTGAGCAGCAGCATTGAGGGCCAGATTTCTGGGCTCCGCCCGGTTTCTCTGTCTGCTGCCCATTTGCTGTTGGAGGTGAGTATCAGCGAGAGCCACATGGTCTTCACTGGCCCCGCCTTCATTAACCTCCACACGTAGTCAGAGTTTATTTAGGCGTGAGGTTAGGGTATAAGTAATTAGGGTATAAGCTTTCAATTACTTGTTAGTAGGGGTGTAATGATATATCGCGGTACTATATATCTATATCTATATCTATATCTATATCTATTTTATGATATGAGGGCAGTTTAACCCTTTAAGCGCCAGGTTTTTTTTTTGCTGGATTTTGACATCAATATTTCAAAAGCTTGTAGCTTAAAAGGGGTTAAAGATAGAGACTTACTGTAAATTAGAAA
>JBBPCY010071819.1:0-58621 GCA_037974405.1 Brachyalestes nurse | reverse complement strand
TATATATCTTTTTTTTTATTATTATTATTTTTTTAATCGCATTTAATCTAATAGTTTTTCCTCAATTAATGACGATTAATCATATTGTTATTCGCAAAATTAATTCAAAGGTAGTGTATTGTGCACAAAGTACTGTTATATGAACAAAAGTGCAATAACATTTGGTTTGCAAACACTTTTAACAGCAGTGTTCTCTTTAACACAGTTACACAGCTGAAGTTCAAATATTTCTTGTAAATCTCAACTTAAACATTCATATAATCAAATAAAATATAAAACCAAAGCTGTTGAAGTCCCTGTTGGTGTAATGGTCAGACGTCCCACTACTTTTGTCCATATAGTGTATGTTGACTTGTGGGCATTTGTATTGTCCATCATAAGAATTTAGACATAAGTTTCTTCTGAAATCAAGAATGTCATGAGGAATCTGTCCCCTCTTTGCTGCTGTACTCTTCAAAGAAGACTTTACACTGTGGTTGGAACATTGCTGTGAGGATTTGATTGTGTTCAGCCACAACAGTAGGTACTGATGTTGTATGAATAGTATCTGCGTTAACGCGTGATAAAAAAAAAAGTCAGTAAATAATGCGTAAACGCGATAACGTGCCCAGCCCTAATATAAATATATATTTTTATTAATATATATATATTTTTTATTAATTTAATTAATAAATGCACAAAGCAAACATATTTGTCTATTCCTATGTCGATAAGAGTATTAAAAACAGTATGTTTAGGACTGAAATTAAAGGTGCGATTAATTTTGAGTTAACAATGGCAAACATGCGATTATTCACGATTAAATATTTTGATCTCCTGACAGCCCTAATATATATATATATATATATATATATACACACACACTCAGGGGCCATTGGTGACTCTAAGCAACGTTTTACAACATTTGTAAATGGAAACAGCCACCTATTGTCTTTATACAAGAAATGTTCACTGATTCCTCTATAATGGTAATCTGTGTGGTCCCAGATTCTACGTTTTATAAAAGGTTTATTTTCAAGAAATTAGCAGCAGTACAAAATTCCCTAGTTTCTGAGTCTCTTGTATTAAATCACTGTAAAATTTGGCAAAAGCTGCATACATTTTTGTGGTGTCAAATTTTTTTTTGTTCACCATATTATCCTCATTTAACATCACCTCACCTGCTGTATCACTTCAGCAGCATGTAGGGTAATAGCATATCAGTTTTGGATGGTTGGGTTGTGTGGTCTGATAAAGTTGGTGGAGTGTGAGCAAGGTTATGTTGTACCTGTGTGTGTTGATGTGTGGTGTTTTGTCCTGACCCTAATCCTGCCGCAGCGTAGCACAAGCAAGGCGTCCGGCGTCGCTGACATTGAGGATTACCCCAACACGGGTGCAGGACGGGGACACAGACAGTCTGCCTCTGCTTCCGCTTAAAAAATCTGCAAAGACCTTCCATTCTTTGGTGATGTAATATTCTTTGAAATCACACAGACACAAATGGGGCTGATTTGGTATAATGTCACTATACTTGGAAGACATTTACATGGAAGGCTACGTAGTAGATTACACAGTATTTTAGGATTATTTGTGAATAATTATTATCAGAATGATTAACACACTGCTCCCATATTTTAAAATAACTTCCCGTTAGCTTCTTGTTACTATACAGTTTAAGCAGTTGCTATACTCTGGGTGTTGTTTTTTTACAAGCACTTTGTAATTTATCTAAATCTGTTTTTTTTTTATGTAAACTGCTGTTAAGTGTTGTGGACGTGTTGGCAGTAGTCCAGGGCTGCAACCCCAAATGTTTTATGAATATCCCCTGATCTCAAAAACAATAAAAATGTGGAGACATGGCAACACACAGCTGTGGCAAGAGCATCAGCACACCCCCCATCCCACTTCAACAAGAAGAAACTGTGGTATGAGCATGGTGACCAATCACAGTTCCAGATCATTCATCCTGTGGGTGTTTTGATAAATGATGGTATTCATCCAACAAACGTTCATTATTATGGTCAAAATGATTTTAAAGGGAATTTCACTGATGTTTCAGAATTTCCACATCAGTAAATTGTGAAGATGTGAACACTCATTTGAAATGGTTTGATATGAGGTGCTTTGTGAGACACTGGTGATAAGAAGCAGACTGAAGAGTTAGAGCTTCTAAACCTTAACCTCACAGAAAAGTTAACCTCACAGATGTGGTTACAAAGATGATGCATGATCCCTGAGACGTTGTTTTATAATACGTTTGAGGGAAGGTTTTTGGCCTAAAGCATATTTGATCCATTCATGGAAGATTGGTAGGGTGTGGTAAGGCAAAGCAGCCCCCACAGACAACATATTAGATTCGCCACTATTTGACCATTATCAGCATTATATTTAAAAACTCTTGTAGGTTCACCAGTGACTTTAGGTAGTGAGTTAAACAGCTATATTTGCATTGTAGGCATCACAACTTTTGCATACGACTTAAGTATTACAGTTAAGTGGGCTACCTTTTGTAGCAAGACATATGTATGTAACTGTAATGTAACTGTAATGATGATGTATTGTTATATTGATCCTTAGTGGAATGGTATTTTAACTTGCTTTTATTTGACAGTCAGTATTTATTAATAATTCATTAAGTCTTTATTTTTAGCTCCTCTGTTGGGGGCTTGTTGGTGGATTATCCCATCTGCGGCAGACTTTTTTTTGTTCTTGCTTTCATTATATTAGTTTGTTTGCCGCCAGGAAATGTCCTGATGTTAAAATGCCAGTGTTGGTAGTCTTTGAGACTGAAGCAACTAAGTAGCTTTTGGCCTGGTGCCACTTCTCTCTCTGCCCTTGTCCTTGGCTCATGTTATCTTCCTGGTCCTGCATGTCCAGGTGAGGGCGGAATCCCCAAGCCTAATCCCAGCTTCTGATTGGCCGCCCTTGGCTTCCAATAACCACGGAGCTGTGCTGTGCGAATAGACTGGTAGTGTCAGATTAGTGGCCGTTCCCCAATCCTATTGAGGTTTACCGTCTCTGTCCAGATCTGGTCACAAATAGAAAAGAGCTGCGCAAAGCCCAACGTCAGACGACCTGTGCAGAGTTCTGGGACGTCTGAGGTGTGTATTTTCTCAGTTTTAATGTTTTGATGTATGGTTTTGGTTTATGGGAATAGCCGAAGTTCTCTGATCTCTCTAAAATGGATTTATGACTCACTTAGGGATTATTGTTGATTGCCAATGGGAAGTGAAGGTTTCTTGATTGTTCTCGAAAGTTCTAGCGTAAGCGCTCCTCTTAATTTCTTTGACCATCATTGGAATAATGTTTTGAAGGTTGCGAAGCTCCTGAAGCTTTTGTATACCTGATGCTTATGAGCACTAAATAGAATTCCGAGCTGGGGCTGCACAATATATGATACATTGATACATTGTGCAGCCGTAGTTAGTCTTCTCTGTGCATACATTGTAGTCTAGGTCGCTCACAGTACATTAGGCTTTAATGTAAATTTAGACAGGGTTGGTTGAGGTCACAGCATCTCTTGGTCGAGGTCCTGCTGTTTGTATTCATTCTGTGTTTATCAGGGAGGGGGTTCGCAGGCCTGTGGACATTTTGCACTAAACCTAATGCAAACAGACAGTCTGTGCCTGATCTGCAGGCAGCGCTGTTGGTTTTTTTCTAATGAATAAAGTCAGGAGGAGCTATCTTGGGATTCTGCATCTGTTGCTAAGGTAAAGGGAAGTTTATATGAAAACATGCCTCCAAAGAGAGATTCTGAAGAACCTTTCAGCATCATTTATTTGTTTCCTGTTGAGTATGCGACATTTCTGGATTAGCATAACAGAGTGGTGTTGAGAGCCTTTATTAATCTATTGTTAATTCTTTTTTTTTTTGCCTTTGGGTTGATTTGGATTAATGTACACGGACTGATGTAATCACTCCGCTAAAAAAGTTCACCCTAATTTTGTGTTAAAAATATATAAAACATAGTAATTTTGTGATATAATAGAAATAGAATGCATTGAATTGGAGTGTTAGAAGAGTGGATCAGCGTTCATCTCTCAACACTTTTGACTAGCAAAGCTATTGATTTAAATAAGAATTATTGGAATTCTTATTTAAATCAATATGAATTACTTATTTGGATCAGTAAGGGTCACTTATTTGCATTAGTATGGGTCAGCAGACATGGGAGGAGTTCTCTGTGTTGTTTTTAGAAATAACATCCGTGTCAGTCAACTCAGACTTTATCCTTGAAACTGTGGCTGTGTGTAATGTGATGGCCTTGTTTCAGAAATAATCATGGTCACAGCCAGTTGGCCAAAAGAGAGCTTACAGAATGACTCTAATGCATCATTATGTTTCTTTTTTAAACCTTTGTGCCCAGTTCAGTGTTAATGGATGGAGATGGTGATTGCGTGACTGAGGTTACGTGCATTTGATCGGGTGGAGTTATTCCGCATGTATGTGGGCCGCACTTCTGTTTATTTGCAAGAGAGAGCGAGGGTACTGAGCAGAGTACATGAATAATTCGCCACAAAAGGGCAGATTTTGAATGCTTGACAGCTGTGTTGTTATCGCTTGACTCTGTTATTGCATGACAGTGATGCTCAGCATTGTCTCGTCTTTTCAAACTGTAACACCTGTCAGGAGCCTGTTTCCACTGCCAGACAGTGCTTTGTTTGGCCGTCACATTGATTGTTTTCAACATTGGCACCAACATTATTGTCAGGGACAGTTCTGAGGTTTTTTTTTTGCCATGAAGTAACCTAATTCTTTCTCTAAGCCTTGTGAATGCCCAGAGCAGTCCCAAATGCTAATGCTTATGCTGATGCGAACTGCATGTATTTTGAGTCAATTAGCCTAGATTTTGATTTTTGTCAGTCGTTTTTTTTTTTAAAGTGAGTCATGCCTTAAATCTAGAGCATCAGAAATCTCCAAAGAGCATTCCTGAAATAACCATCAGTGTCCTGCATTGGACGAATAGACTTTGCTGTGGACCATAAACCTTTTTTTTCGCAAAAAGTGGGCTAGCAACGGCTTGCGTGCGTCCATGGCACGGGTGCATGTGCCCATATTTGTGTTCCTGAATCTTTACACAGGGGGGCAGACTGTGATGCTAAGAGCTGACCTAAAACCAGCCATTAGCAATTTAGGTCGTCTTTCTAGTTGTCCCTTTTTTCTCTTACAGGATTTCATTGTCACCCCTTTTTACTCCAAATACACATCTTTTTTGATGTAATTACATGAAAATACCAGTTTTAAGTAACAGTTCTAATGAGCATGCAATTGTGTAAGCATGTGTAATTCAGTATAATTTTATATGGTCACAAATAGAGATGAACTGATCCTGTTTATTTATGTTATTTATGTGATTGCCTCCCCAATTTTAATTGATTCCATTGTCTCCCCAAAGCTAGGTTATTACTCACGCTGGTTTGCATCGTGGTGGGTGATAGGGGGCACTGCCATTTGTCGAAGGCGCAGTTTTTATTAGGCTTTTCTTTTTACCAGGTTCACACTTTGCTCTTTATTTGGCATTTTATAAAGAATTCTTTATAAAGAATTCATGAAACAGTAATCAAAAAAAGTGCTATTGAACATAAGAGGCAGTAAACTGCTAATCATAAACAGGGGTGACACACTGGTGCAGCTGGTGGTTTTGTCACTACACTGCAAAAAGGTCCCAGGTTCTGTTCTTCGTGTGGCTGAGGCCTTTCTCTGTGTAGTGTTTGCATGTTGTCTCAGCATGGGTTTTCACTGAGTACTCTGGATGCTGAGTTCCTTCTGGGTCTGACTGTGTTTGTCTGTGTGTCTGCCTACTATCCAGGGTGTTTCTCTGCTTTTTGCTCTGTGACAGCTAGGACAGGCTCCAGCGCCCCCTGCTACCCTGTTTATGGATAAGCGGCTCGGAGAACAATAAGCATAAGGGAATGAGCAGCATTTAAATACAACACAAGTGCACCACAGAATACGGACTGGCCTAATTCAAATTAATTAACTGGCCAGTTTCCAAGTATTTGGCCAAAAGTGCAGGTGACCTGTATGTGCGTGCAGACAGTAGTTTAACATAAATAGTGCGTGACTGACAGGTAACTGTTAGTTATCAGCTGTAAATTGTCAGATTGTCTCAGCTGGTCAAATTTACTTGAGTCTTGTTATGTTAACACTGTAGTGCTGGGGGCGGAGCTTCCCATGTTAATATTATTTTTTTCTGTAACAGCATGAAGAAGAGCATAAAATATTCGTGAAAACCTTTAAAATATGCACATTAGCGCAGTGTTTTCTATAACGTATGAACCAATTTTGTATTAACATTAGCCAGCATTTTCATCAGTACTTGAAAAACATTTAGTTTGACCGATATTGGACATTTATTAGTCAATCAGTATATCAGCCTGTAGCCCTGAACTTGTTGAGTTCTGTGCTATCATATGAACTAGACCCTCTCAGGGACAAAACCCACACAGTGTCGCGGAGATTCTAATGTTTTATTTATGCTTTAAAAGTCTTTGGCTCTGTCTATAGAATCTGACCCTTAATGACATTTAGCTGTAGAACTCTCTGAGTCATAAACTAGACTCATAAGCCGCTGTGGGATTGCTGTGAGTAGACTCTTAACTAGAGCAATGTCTCCGAGCTTTGAGTGTCGTGTATTCTCTGGACGCAGTCGACTGATAAAATATAGAGTGTTAGGAAGCACTTAACCTTTTTTCAAACCATAATAAAGGGTTTTCATTGAAGCAAGTGCATGCATGCTAAACACAAAGTTAGATACATGGTTTCACTAAACAAGACACAAGTCTTTGGTAAAACCAGAGTGAGAGGTTTATACTCCGATAAGGGATTTTTGGGGTGATTACAATAACTAACCATCTACATCTTACAGGAGGCAATAATGATACTAATCACAAGTAATTTACACATTTTGCATCAAGCCATTTCAAATATATATGTGTTTAACAGTATATATACAGGTTCAAACTTCAGAGATAGATCATTGATTAATTTAATCAGTGATAATCAGTCATGACAGTTATTGAAAAACAAAATAGTATTTAGCAAAAAGTAGTTAAAGCATTTAGTTTGTGATGCTAAATGAAGACATTAAGAATCTAGCTGCTTAACGTTTGGCCCACCATTACCCTGACCCCCACCCCCGCATCTATTCAGTGGAGAACTAACATAACCTTATACTATATATACTTTATCCAGTTCTATATTTTAAATGTATTTCAGCAACAAATTAAAGTAGAATCTAACTATATAATTTTGTAACAGTTTGATTTGCAATCTACACTAAAGGTGCCAGTAAAGGTTCCCATTCAGATTCCCTAAATAACCTTTCAATTAGTACTTCAATAAGAAGTGAGGTTGTGAAAAACCTTTTTAAAGATTAAAGAACATTCGCTTCATGTCCTAGGAAGAATGCCTAGCTTGGTAAAAGAACCTCTACCATTATGTCAACATTTTTTAGAAATTCTTCATATCAAACAAAAGGTTTGTTCACACCTAGTCTAGTCCAGGGCTATTTATTAGCATAGCTGTGGTGTTTAGGGATGGGTATGATTAGGATTTTATTGATACCGAAATCGAAACTGATACTAGTTATCAATACCGATACTTTTTGAAACTCTTATTGACGCTACACTCCATAATTTGGTGCAAAAACGAAAGCCTTGAAAAGATGTGAAAAGATTCAGCAGTTGTTTTATCGTGACATTTTTGAGTAATAACAAGCTACATTTCGGAGGTTCCTGCATATGAGAGAGAATAACGAGAGAGTAGTGATTGCTACAGATGTCTGATCAACGTCGCTCCCGTCCCTCCCATGATCCATTCTAGTATCAACCATTTGAAAATGCCTTAATGCTACATAAACACCTATAGCAGCACCATATGTCCAGGAGCTTATCAGTATTTCAATGCTTACCAGTCAGGAGCTGATTTAGTAGTGGTTCTTGGTGCCCATCCCTAGTGGCATTCCTGTCTGAGTGGTCAGTCAGACCTTCATTTTCATATGAAATCAAGGCCTAATAGTGAACACTCATTTGTATTCAGGTATTCTTTTGTAATTAGCTTAAAGAGGAAGTACTGGCACACCGCTAGGTGCCCAGCCCTGTAGACTGCTCTAAACTGAACTGTGCTAGATCAAATGCCTTTTATCCTCTCCACGTTTTCCCTCTCTGCCATCTGTTCTGAGTCTGATCTCAAATCAGGCTGTTTATTCATCAGATCGTTTTTTATGTGCATGTTAAGAGCGTAGTATAATGGACGTGGATATTTTTACACTTTCCTCAGACAGCTCCATTGAGAAAAGACTTGCAACTGACTTGCAACACACACATTTTAAATGTTGAGTTGGTAGGAGGATAGTTTCATGATACTATAACCAATGATATTACAGTGCATCTTGCGATGTATCACAAGTGTCACCAAAACAGCCTCAAATATTTGGACCTTGATCAAGGTATTAACAGCACACAGTAAAAATATTGTGAATGGTCAGAATGCTGTATCTTTTAACCTAATATATACTGTGAAAGCTAATATCACAATGTCCAGTAACATGCAGTATATGCATGCATGTCATTTTAATGCACTGCCATTCTTTACCAGTTTTATTGGCTATGTTGGAGTTTTAAAAGCCATATAAGTGTCTCTGGGCAGAATAGTGTGCGTGTGTGTGTGTGTGTGCGTGCTGTGTTGGCTCAGCATATTTGCAATCTCTCTTTCACAGCCAGACAGCTGAAGCAGATGTGATTTTAGCCTCTATTTTCCTCTCTATTTTTCTTCAAGCACATGGCTGTGCATAAGAGGCCGTTGCTCTCTTTGCGGTGATAATATATACACACACAAACACACACACACATAAGAAGCTTTACAAAGTAAGCATTCCTTGGAGTAACATTTTTCTGCAGTGCGTTCTGGGTACAGACTGACTTACAACAGAACACATCTACAGACATTTCTCAATTTTTTCTGGCAATATGCAAATATTCTCGGTCCATTTTAATAATTCAGTGTTTTGTTTTCCTTTTGAAGGTGTAATCCAGTCCAAGTTCAGTGTTTTAATCAAACTATTGTATCGTATTCATTAAACATGTTGTGCTGATGATTCTCCCGTGTTCTAATACATTACAAGGTGTGTCCCAACATGCAGCAATAACAACAACAATGTGGAATTTGGTCGATATTGTGTAACCCTGTTACAGAGGACTGTGATGAAATGGTCTAATAGGCTGGGTGTGTTGTGTTTATATTTATTTAATAAAAGCAATGTTATTTTTTATATTTTCTATGTTTTATTATTTTTATAATAGTAACAATAAAACAATAATATTTGTATTGTAAGTATAATCTATATGTAATCTATGTAATATTAGTACATGGAAATAATGGCGATAATAATAATCGTTATTATTATTGAAGTATGCTGCTGCTGCTGCTGCTGCTGATGATGATGATAATGATGATGATGATAATGGTGGTGGTTATAGTTTGTTTGCTGGTCTGTTTGTTTTCTAAATTTAGTATACATAGCACCTGTGTATGTAGGTCACTTCACAACAACCCAGTAATGATAACAACTGCCTCACAGCAAAGACAAAAGCATAAATAAATAGATAACACTAATATGGTACCTGTAGGCACCAGCGCAGTGTCCTTGGTGTGTCTTTCACACCGCACACAAACACAAACACACACTGGGAGATATGCTCTGTGCTCCTGATGCTGAATTACTGCACTTATCATTTTCTTGGTGTCAGCGCTTCTCTTTCTCACCTGAACAGGGTTTAATACCACACATTGAATGTAAGTTGGGCTTTGTGATGGTGTACTCTGATCTGATGTTTTGTTTGCCTGTTTGTTTCAGACACAGCTGCAAAGAAGGCCTACATTACAGAGGTGAGTGTTAATGACCGGGGGATTCAGATTCAGACACCTTCATTGGCATAAACTGTAATTAAAGGAAAACTCCAGTGTTTTTCATCCTATCCTGAAACCCGTGGGCAGGAGCACACAAGTTTATACACACACATACGCACTTTACTGCATAGTGTATTTTGAGCAGTCTCTCTCTCTCTCTCTCTCTCTCTCTGTCTCTCTCCCTCTCTATCTCTCCCTCCCAGATGCCCTCCTCATCCTGCCACCCTGGTTCTGGTCCTGAGAAGAAGATAGGTCACAGGAGGGTGGATGCATCAGGAGAGACCACCTACAAAAAAGTAGACACACACACATACTCATAGAATCATACCATTTGAACTTTTTGAAAGTTTCGGCACTTTTGAAGTTCACATGTAAAAAAATTACAAAAAAAAATCTTCCTGGGCATTTTGCGCCTTGACCGGCCCACCAGGCTGTCGGGTTGGGGGTGTGGGTTTGGGGGTTTGTGGGGTCTGGGGGCCGACGGGATTCAGTGCTGGCCCAAATTAACCATCAGCCCACCGGACAATTGCCCGATATGCCTGATGGCCAGTCCAGCACTGTACAAGTGCTTAGTAAGCCCAAGGTGCACAACTCCAGGCCCAGAGCATGAGTGCCCTGTTTAAACACACCTGGTTCAACTAATCCTCTAATTTCAAGGTTTACTGAGTGTGTTTAAGTAGGAAAACTACCAAACTGTGCAGGATGCCAGCCCTCCGAGGCCGGAGTTGTGCACCCATTAAGATAAATATTTGAGGTGTTTAATGCAAGTGGCAACTGGCCTGTTTTTATGCCAGTGAAGACACATCCACCTCATATACAGGCAGTCCATGAGCTCTGTATGCATGTGTGTGCTTGTATTTAGCCCATTTTGAAGACTCAGTTTACACTTTTTTGAGTTAAAGGTCCCCACTTAAAACCCAAAGGATCTATATCTAATGTTTCTGCTGCTGTGTTTAAAGATGGCAGAACCTTGACCCCTCTGTCTTTGTGTGACCCCCAGACAACCTCCTCTGCCCTGAGAGGTGCCATTCAACTGGGCATCGGCTACACAGTGGGCAACCTGAGCTCCAAGCCTGAGAGGGATGTGCTCATGCAGGATTTCTACGTGGTGGAGAGCATCTTCTTTCCCAGGTATATGGGAGTGCATGCACGTGTGTAGTAGTTGCACTGTCATGATTGGGCAGACATGCAGTTGTTTTGAATAGGTTTAGTAAAAATAGTCAAATAAATTATCTCTAATAAGGAACTTTGTAATCTAATCCTCTCTCTCTCCCTCTCTCTCTTTGTCAGCGAGGGCAGTAATCTGACTCCAGCCCACCACTACCCAGACTTTAGGTTTAAAACCTATGCCCCTGTGGCATTCCGCTACTTCAGAGAGCTCTTCGGGATTCGACCTGATGACTACCTGGTACGACAGTCTCTACACACACACACGCACACACACGCGCGCGCACACACACACATATACACGTGCATGTGCACACAGACACAGGCTGAAAATTCCAGTACTCCAGACGAATTTGCATCGGTGACACTGTGTACCCTTGTTAAAATACTCTTAATGTACAAAAGTGACCTGTACACAGCAGTGAATCACAGACTAAAAACACTACACCAGGGTTTTTATTTTAGAAAACAACCCAAGATGTATTTTGGCCATGGTATTAACATTTGTACATATAAAAATGTGACAGAAGACTGTCACAAAACAACACATTTAAGCAGTGATAATTGTGGTACATTTTGTTTATGCATAGTAGATTGGTGCGTGCGAGGGCTGAAGGAAAATGTCCACACTGCCCCACCATCTGGGTGAAGAGGGGGGGGCCTGAGTCATTTCTTTGGCAAACGTGTAGCATTCGAAGAGAAACACTGCGTATGAGTCAGTCACGGTGTGTCTATGTGTGTGTTACTAATGGACCCTTTTGAAATTCTGGGCTAAAGCCAAAAACCATTATGAATGTGCATTTTTAAAATATGTATTACTTTTAATAAATATGGATGACAGTGACTCAGATATCAACAGACTTGGAAATGTTGTTGTATAAATACACTTTTTTTCTTTAAAAAACTTCACATGCCTGAAAACATCCTGTCACAGCCACAGTGGGGTGTCCACTTGCCCGGGGCTTCATCTTATCAACACAGGACATCAATTATTTATGTAGTTTTATAAGCTTGCCTCATAGCTCATAGCTATTTATACATGATAAAAAAATATCAAGTTTTGATATATGAGTACATTTATTCCATTAATCAGACAGTAAAATAGAACTTGTTGACTATGTTATGTTATTATCTATCACATTATCCAGTCCAGTGGGAGTTAAAACAGAGTTTTTTTTTGTCCAGGGACTTCCCAGATCAATTTAGCTAAAATCCCCACAGCCAGAGCAGGTGGGTAGGAGGTTTATCATGAGTTAAAATTAGATTCATAAATTAACATTTGCTTAATGTGAGGAACTAAGGTTTTAACCTAATAAAAGTGCACAGTTTAAACAGAAGATTACAGTGAATTCATTACTGTAATTAAACATTATTAGCAGTAGTGGAAGCCAATTTGTTCACCAAATGTTGGTGTTTAGCCAGACAATTATTATTGCAGAATAACAAATAATGTAACTGGGCATGTGCAGAACTTTCATACCCTTTAGATCTTTTTCAATCTCAAAAACGTTTGAGTGGATTTTCTAGAAAGAGTCACGCAACTGTATAAGGTGACAAAAAACTCCATCGGCGTACAGTGTTTTAAATAGTACAGAAGAATTGATAGCTTTATTAATTATTATGATAGGCTTATTATTATTCTTTCCTGTTTTCCTGTCATCAGGGAAATGCACCATACTCAAGTTGCAAAGGGCTCCGCAAATTATGGGCCACCTTCCCCCTCATGTCAAAACTGTGATGAGAAGATGAAGTCCAATTATTCTTCCAACAACAACAAATCCACTGTCCCAGGTCGGCATAGGGCCCCAGGTTCATAAGCACTGGCTCTGTCTGCTGTTAATGACGATATTTGGCCCCCACAAAGTTATATTTGTTGTTTTGTCGTTTTCTTGTGAGAACCATCAAAATATCCCCAAAGAGCTTTGGGTATTCCTGTAGTTATGAGGACATATAAAGAGAAATACAACACACACACACACACACACACACTCACGCTACAGTGATTAGTGAGGTTAATTGAGGCTGCACTATCTGCAGCGTACAGCATGCTAGCTCCTTCCTGTGGAGCGGAGAGGGTCTAAGACGTAATTAGCCGATGGGTCAAATTAAGTGTGTTAGAGCAAGAATAACACTGTGCAGAAGGGTGTTAAAATGTGTTGAGAGGCATCAGTCTGAAGTTGACGCTTAAGTTACACCAGTGATTTTATGCTAGAATCAATTTAAATCAATTATAACATAATACCTTAAAATGATAAAACAACACGTATGCAAAGAAAACAAAAAAGCGTATTGTTTTCATTGCACTGTTGTGTAAATAGCTCCTTTGGTTGTATTTGTTTATTCCATGTATTTTAAAAGTAAATCTGAATGGCATCAAACTAGTAGAATCCAATTGAACTGTGCTGTAATTTGGGGGGTTGGAATGCACTGAATCGTTTCCTAGAGAATGATGATAAATTCGACTCGTTGTGATGTGAAAGATTTACTGGACATAGCGCTGGCTGCCCAGGACTGGATGTGTCCATTTTTCCCCAAGGCCATAGTTTTATAAACGTGGTTCCAAAATCGATTCTGTTTGTCAGGAAATAGGGACCAAAACCATTACAGATAGGAAACTTCTGCTCCTCGCCTTCTTTACAGCACTTCTGCCGCTCAGGGCCGTGCAAAAATATACCACTTTATGGATGGATCTATAATAATGATTTTAGAGGCAGTAGAATTTAAATAGGGACAAAGCAGAAGCAATGCATGATGGATCTGTTCTAGAAATGTTAGGATTCACTAAAGGGTTTATCATAACAGTGGGGCTGCCAATTGCAATGCAGTTTGTGTTTGTGTGTGTGTGTGTGTGTGTGTGTGTGTGTGTGTGTGTGTGTGAGAGAGTGTGTGTGTGAGAGTGTGTGCACATGCCTGCACTCTAATCCCACACTGCACCTGGGCCTGATGGGGATTACCACGCTAATACTTTCTCCAGTTAAAATGGCAGGTACCTCATTCCTAATGAAAGATTACTTCTGTGTGTGTGTGTGCGCGTGTGTGTGTGTGTTTTTCCAGTTCCGATCCGATTCTGATACATGACTACCGATACCGATACAGATTCCAATATAATACATCTTTTTTTCTTTAATATTAGCATTATTTTTGTTGTAATTGTGCTGTTTGTTAGTAAGGTTACATCACAGAATAAATAAACTACTGAGCACTTATTAGAAGAGCAAAAAATGTACACAACTACACTGAATTTAAAGGCATTCCAAAGGAATTTATTTAAAAAGGTATTTCACAAAAGGTAGTTTTTGTAAATAGCAGAAACACATCAATCTTGGCTGAATCAAATAAATAGTTCAAATATTATGTCCATTTTAGCAGCAACAACTGTGTAGAAAAAAAAATGCAACCTAATAAATTTAAAATAACATGAATTCGGAGCCACAGCACGGGCAGTGTAATCTAACCACTGCTGTATTTAAGGCGGACCGGCTGAGTTACGAGATGCCCAACGTTAGCCTCGTGTTTTGAGAGATAGAGAGAGGGGGAGAGGGCAAAACCTGCTGACAAAACACACAAAATAGCCCCTGAAAGAACCCCAAAGAGGTCTTGAGGGAGAGCTAAGAGTCTTCTCTGACATTCTTTTCGCTGTTGTGTTGTCTGCTGACGCATCTCATATTACACAGCGTTGAGTTTAAGATCCAGCGCAAGTTGCAAACTGGAATATAGAGATTGGGGCTGTCCGACCGATATCCGATATCAGATTTATGGCTATATCGGACCTGATACCGATATCATATCGAATCAGGCCCATCTCTAAATGGGCAGGCCCATCTCTATAATGGGCAGTATGCATTAGCCTTTGTGGTGTAACTGCTTATCTCCCAGTAGCCCTGCTAGAGTTACATATACAGTTGCAATCAGAAATATTCACTCCCCAAAATGATCAGGATTTACCAATGAAAATTTTTTCAAAGAGCTAGAGTTTGCTTTATATGTAAACAAAGAAAATGTGATTACTATTCATGTGCTTAGTATTCAAAGTATTCATGAGTAACAAGATATTAATATAGCCATGTTACATTTATTCAACACCTATATAATATTGCTGTTTTAAAACCTGCTACATATTATGGAGTAAAGTGTAGCTAAAATATAATTAAGCTATTGGGAATTCTATAATTTGCTTTAATTGTGATGCATATATAAACTCCACCCATGAAAGAATTGTAGGTGAGTTTCAATTATGGGTGAGACTAAGGAATTTTCACAAAAGCTGAGAGAGGAAATTATTTAATTGCATCTGAAGGGCATTGGCTATAAGAAGATCTAATAAAAATGCAACACCACTGGAAACATTGTAAGGAAGTTTAAAGCTTATGGCACATCTGCAGACCTGCCTGGTTGTAGGAGAAAAGCTAAAATTTCATCAAGAGCCCTTAACAACTAAGAAAAACCTCAGGTACTGCAAAACATACACAGAATGACCTGAGGAAGGCAAGGAGCGCTTCAGTAGCAACTATAAAATGAGCACTGAATAAACAAGGACTTCATGGCTGCACTCCAAGATGCACTCCTCACTTGACCTCAAAGTAGATCAAAGGTCTACTAGAATATGCCAGGAAAATTTTGGATAGACCTTTGGGAGTTTTGGGAAGCAGTTTTATGGGCAGACTAAATTGAAACTGTTTGAACATATGAGTTGCATGATGGATTCCCAGAAACACCATTCCATTTTAAAGAGGAACGTGATGCCTTCTGTTCAGGAACTGAATCTTGGTAATCATTGGATTTTCCAGCAGTACGATGATCACAAGCCACCTCCAAATCAGCCAAAGCTTTTTTGAGAAATAGATCCTGGAATGTCCTGGGGTGGCTTTTCAGTCCCCAGATTTAAAACCTATTGAAAATCTGTGGTGGGATTTAAAGAAGTCAGTTGCAGCACGGAAGCCATCAAACATCAATGAGCTGGAGGCGTTTGCACATGAAAAATGGGCAAAGATTCCAACAGAGAGGTGTAAGAATCTTGTCAGCTCTTACCAAAATGTTTATTGAAGTTATAAAAGCACAAGGATGCTCCACAAAGTACTGAAGCTGGGCGTTGAATAATAGTGCACGTGCACATTTATGAAAAGAGGTACAATTTTCATTTCATTTCTTTAAGAAGAATTCATTCTGCATAGTTCAGTAGTTGTAAACAGTTTTTCAGAGCGGTTTGATGTTTGATGAGATTACACATCTTCAGAGTTTTTATATTTAGGTAATATGTTAGTAATAGTAAATTAGTGGTGCTTTTAAGTTTTCTTTGTAAGTATAATTAGCAATTTCCTCTAGGGTCTATAAAGTCTTCTGATTTTGGTTCTGATTCTGTACTTCAATATACATGCAACATATCTGTAACAGTTTCATGTGTTAGCTTTTGGTCAGATAGATTTTAGAGAGTTTATGTTCTCTCGCTCTCTCTTCTGTGCAGTACTCTTTGTGTAATGAGCCACTGATTGAGCTTTCCAACCCCGGGGCCAGTGGCTCCATCTTCTATGTCACCCGTGACGATGAGTTCATCATCAAAACTGTCCAGCACAAAGAGGCGGAGTTTCTGCAGAAACTGCTTCCTGGATACTACATGGTAAGTCCACCAATACATATTTACCAATACCTGACCTAAAGTATGCAGACCTAAAGTACCCACATCTACATGAGCCTGTATGGCCACCTTTGTAACAATGTAAGCCCTTCAGCATATGTGATAACTGGAGAGGGCCATAGCATTACATTCACTTTCCATCTACGGCAGTTCTGTTTTTCTTACTTCACTAATGAAAGTTTTCATTTGAAGGAGTATTTTCTAATATGCAATATGTCATCACAAATCATTAAAAATTACAATAGAATCAAATCAGAGTTCACGTATCAGAGTTAATATAGCATAAGGTTATTATTAAGACTTATTATTAATTACAATTACATGTAAGCCACTGCTGACTGGCTATTCTTCAAGTGCCTTTTCCCATGATGTCCACTTATGATATTTGTGTTTAATATTCCCAAAACATAATTCATTTTTACTCAAGCATTCTCCAACCTCTCTTTATACCTTAGAATTAAACAAGCAGTTTTACTTACCAGACCTTATCAGATCCGTATCAGTTATCAATAGATGAGTAAATTAGTCCTGTACTGATCGGTTGCTCTGTATTCAAAAAGCTGTCTGGGCTGAATCAAGCAGTGTGAATGGCTGGAGTTAAACTGCAGTGGACTGAAAGGGTATATACATTTAAAAGTCATGACTTTTTGTGCCATTACAAAATAATTCATTTGAACCAGTCTGTTTTGGCAACTGTATGGACAATAATGTAAATAGACAAATTATTGTTGTGGCTTTGTGTGCAAATAGCACTCCAAAGATGCTAAAAAGTGGATCAGTGGTTGTTCATGTGTGTAATCAGTCATTTGCGTCGAACCCCATGATGTCATCTTGTTGTTGTTGCGAGGGCTTAGACTAAAACCACAGTTACCAATTGTTAAGGAGTCATTTTAGCTTAAATGTGTCTTATGTGAGGGATTTACAGTTCATTTTCCACCCATATGAAAGAAGCATACCATGCAAAATTCATCATCTAATATGGATTTTGCCGCAGGGAGTTTACAGCATGTGTAACGCTAATGTCATAAACCCTTTAATAGGCTACAGTCAGCTGTTTGTCTTCTGGTCTCGGCTCCTCCGACAGTGGCCAGACTGTGTCTAATTAAGTGGGCGTAGAATGTTTTGAAGTAAATAGCAGAGAGTGGGCGGCAGTGCAAATGAGTCAGTGTCAGAGTCTGCTTCAGATTTCAACAGACTCTTCCATCCTGGAGTTTGTCCAGCACTTCATTATGAGGGATGAGTGTGGCCTTGGTACCACGGTGCCCCAGACCCAGAGAGGTGTTAACAGGACCAACAGTGTGTGAGGTGTACAGGAGAAAGACAAAACAAATGCTGGTTTTATTCTACTTAGGGACCTAATGCAAAACAAGTACATTGTACATGTTACAGTATTTTCTATTTATATTTTGAATGTATTGACTACATCTGACAATATATTTCTTTTTTATATGTGGCCGATATTGGCTAGAAACCCTATAATTCAGCTGTAATTGATGAAAACAATCAATCGGCCCAATCTTACAATTAGAAATAAGCTTCATACCTGATGTTAACATCGGCCTCAGGTGATTTAATCACGTGTGAACAGTGTGATGCATAGCCATTAAAACATTTCTATGGAGTCAGTGAAAAGTATTTTGTTTGTAACTTGCTTCTAGGGTTTTGAGGTGTGAGATATCTATAAAAAACCGTTTGGGATGAATTGAAAGGTAGATTGCAAGCCCTGCATCAATACATGACCTCACCAATGCTCTTTTGATTGAATGAGTCCATACACTGTTTTAGCTGTAAAAAGGAAGCAACTTCATATTAATGCCCATGTTTTTGAAATGGGATGTCAACTTGTAGGTGTGCATGTGTAAACATACTTTTTTGGCCATATAAAAAGCTAGTTGCTTTACAAGATTTTATTATTTACATTACATTTGTGATTTTGGAGCATTTCTTTTAGCTCATTCCATTTTTATAATAAAAACACAATGTAATTTTTTTCATGGGTTCACATGGAAAACTAGAAAACTACTGTTCATCACTACATATCAACGCACTGTAAGCTCAGACAGGTTATTGTTATTAAAACCTGAAATGGTGTAAGAATAAAGTGAACAAGACTGAAAAATATGAAAATGAATCAAGCTTATCTCTCGTCTCTCCTCCTTTTTTGTCTTTCTCTCTCCTTTTTGTCTTTCCATCTCCACTCCTCTCCTCATCTTCATTTCTCTCCTCTACTTTTCTCTTCTTCTCTCTTCTCTTCTCTTTTCCCTTTTCTTTTTTTCCTTCTCTCCTCTCAGAATCTGAATCAGAATCCTAGGACGTTACTGCCTAAGTTTTTCGGCCTGTACTGTGTTCAGTCTGGAGGGAAGAATATTCGGATTTTGGTGATGAACAACATCCTGCCACGGGTTTTTCGCATGCACCTGAAGTTCGACCTGAAGGGTTCCACATGCAAGCGCCGGGCATCTAAAAAAGAGCGAGAGAAGAGCAAACCCACTTTCAAAGACCTGGACTTCATGCAGGACGTGCCTGATGGACTACTGCTGGACACAGACACTTACAATGCGCTGGTCAAGACGCTGCAGAGAGATTGTCTGGTTAGTATCTAGGGTTTGTTTGTAATTTCTGATTCAAGGGTGAGAAGCTTGAGAAAATGTGCAGACCAACTGCTGCTCATAGAGACATGTAATGAAACAGATAATATTATATAAACAGGATGTATTGTGTATTGCTGTACAGGTGCTGCAGAATTTTAAGATTGTAGACTGCAGCATGCTGTCAAACATATGTGTGTGCGTGTTTGTGTCTACACAGGTGTTGGAAAGCTTTAAAATCATGGACTACAGCCTGCTGCTGGGTGTGCACAACCTGGACCAGGCTGAGCGTGAGCAGCAGACAGAAGGCTGTCAGGGCAGCGGTGATGAGAAGAAGCCCGCGGCTCAGAGAGCGCTCTATTCCACAGCCATGGAGTCTATTCAGGGTGGAGCAGCCTGCGGAGACTCCATTGACACAGAAGACACGTGAGCACACACACACGCATGCGCGCAAACACAAACACACATATCATGATCATTTTTCATGTTTTATATACTTATTAAATCAACAAATCATAATTTGACGAGGGGTGCATAAGGTTAGTAGAACCTGAAATGGTGTAAAATTTGAAACACTGGCAGAATAAAGTGAACAAGACTGTAAGATGGAAAAATATGAAAATGAATCAAGCTTACCTCTCTTCTCTCCTCCTTTCTTCATTTTTCATGTTTTATATATCAGCACCTGGATAATATATATCCAATGTCTCCATTGTTGTCCATTGTTGCAGCCGTGTTCACTGTAGAGGATGTACTTATTAAATCAACAAATCATAATTTAACGAGGGGTGCATAAGTTTATGCAGATAACTATATTTCTGGTTTTCTAAGTAAAACCCTGTTTACCTTTAGTAGCCAAGAAGAAATGTATTTGATTTTATGTGATAGAGCAACACAAAGTAGTGCATGGCTGTGAAGTGGAAGGAAAGTGTATAAAAAATACAAAAATAAAAATCTGAAAAGTGTGGCGTGCATTTATATTCAGTCCCCCTGTCAATACTTTGTCAAACCACCTTTTACTGCTATTACAGCTGGAAGTCTTTTGGGTTATGTCTCTACCAGCTTGCGCATCCAGAGTCTAGCTAGCAGAATGAATAAGGAGTAGGCTAGCAGGTTTGATGGCTATAGTGGTGCTTATTGACCCCATCTTTTTTCCTCTCTTTCTGCAGAATGGGGGGGATCCCAGCAGTCAGTGGGAAAGGAGAGAGACTTTTGCTCTTTATCGGCATTATAGACATCTTGCAGTCATACAGGTACAGCATATACAAGCTTATGGTGGGTATACACTGTGTGATTGTGGGCTGTCCCAGACGAAAGATAACAAATGTGATAGAAATAGGGGTGGTAGTAGCCTTGTGAAGCTCAAAGTTGCAGGTTCAAACCCCTGCTTTCTGCCATTGTGTCCTTGAGCAAGACACTTAACCCTCAGTGGCTCCACGGGGGCTGTCCCTGTAACTAATGATTGTAAGACGCTCTGAATAAGAGCGACTGCCAAATGTTGTATATGTGGCGATATCTTTGACCATAGCTCCAATACAGTGGTCCTATGTTGCAGTGTAAGATAGCTTCAAAGAAGGTCGTTGTCGTGCCAAAGTTAGCCTGCGACAAAATTGTCAGAAATGTAGGATGACCACCTCAAAAACTCTTACTACGACCTGCATGTACTAATCAAGCAATGCAGCATGAAATGGTGAACTGATGCAGCAGTGCAGATCGATGACGCATGCTGATTTATTCTTGTATATTGCCTTGCATCATAGAATGTATTTCAGTAGGTGTCAAACCTGATGTGGTATCCATAGTTTATTAGTTCCATGTTGGCCTGCGATAACCTTATTAAATCTGAAATCTCATAGTCTATAGGCAACTTGACAGGAAGGCTCATCTCACACCCACTTTATGGTAGCTCAGGTAATGAACACTCATCTGTCCATATTCCTGTCCAGTCCTGATATCTATCATAGCAACATGTATAGCCAGGCTGCAGGGTTTTCCCCAGTGCTTTTATGACCTAATCTAACATGAGTGGGCTTGGCGTTCATAAGCTGCACCGTGATGCTTGGTGTTTGGTGTTATGTCATGTTTAAGAGTCACACTTACATAATCCCTCTGAAAGAACACATTAAGTGAGAATAAACATCGCGCCCTGACTGCATTTGTGCAAGTGTGTGTGTGCTTTTGCATGCTACAGCTCACTGAGTTTATTTCTGTTTCTCTTGCAGACTCATTAAGAAGCTGGAGCACACATGGAAGGCCCTGGTCCATGATGGCGTAAGTGTGAATGAAAAGACATCCACACTCTCGCTAACTGCGATCTAATATCTAATGCCCTGCTTACTCTACTTCAAGTGTCCAAATCCGGTCCTGGAGGTCTGGTAGCTCCCCTCACTGAACCTTGCAGTTAACAGCTTTATCTAGTTGTGTTTGAGCTGGGAATTTACCAAACTGTGCTGACCAGGGCACTTCTGCTCTAGTATGTTTGCTTGAAGACATATTTCTGCACCAAAATATTACAATGATTTGTACTTGTATAAGGACTGCATAGTAAACCTATGCCGTGAGATGTAGTGCTCTCAAAGTGCTAATGGTTTATGTATTTTCGGACACTGTATGGCATACTGTTATAGATGGGCATTGAAGGAAGCACGTGTTAGCCTTCACCCTCACAGTTTTGGTGGTTTCATTTGATTGGGAGAGTCCTAGCGAGTGGGTGGAAATGGAGGGAAATATATAAATGTCATCTATTGCTGCGATATAGTCCAGGGAGCCCTATAAACTGTAATATAGGGCAGAAGGCTGTAATCCATTACTCTACAGTACAGTGCAGTAGTTACTGTATACTAGATGCCATTTGGTTTGGAATCATTGACTGCTTACTGTCACTCTGCTGTCATAGGGTGAATTATTAAAAGCAGGGCACCATCTGTATGGCACTGTGCCCTGCAAAGTAATCCCACTCGCTTGCCTCATGTATGAATGAATGAGTGTGAGAAGAGGGAGTGTCTGAGTAATGTGGAGCTGCAGGGGTTGATCAGGAGCATGAGCGGATTTTAGATACGGATCTACTGGCTCTGGTTTCCCTCCAAAGCCTGGAGTTACCATCAGTGTGACCTTATTAGGGGTTGAGTGTTTTTTCCATTGACAGTCTCTTTTCTCTTCTCTTTTCTCTTTCCTTCTCTTCTCTTTTCTCTTCTTTTCTTCTTCTCTCCCCTTTCCTTCTCTGCTCTTCTCTTTTCTTTTCTTCTCTTCTCTAGGACACAGTATCAGTGCACAGGCCAAATTTCTACGCTGACAGATTCTTCAAGTTCATGCACAGCACAGTGTTCAAAAAGAGCTCATGTAAGAACTTCACACAGTTTCACTCATTGCATGCAAGTCCAGAATGAATTGTCAGGATATATACAGTGTAGCTCTGCTCATATGTGCAGTTTTAGATTTGTATCAATCATAGAAGATGTTAAACCAGGAAATGACCCAACAAAGGGTCTGTGTGTTAGTTCACACTGCTGTTCCTCACTTTAATAACAACATAATTCACTTTTGTGTTTGTTCCTAAGAGATCTATAGTATTTTTAAATAATAAACATTCAAGTTAATAGATGAAAAGTGAAGGTTACATGTTAAAATCTGATGTTTCCGAGCTTGAATAAGTGTTTCTCTGACCTTGTTTCTCTTGTACTCTGTTTTTAGCCCTGAAGTCCTCTCCCTCTAAGAAAGGCCGTGCAGCCCTGACTGTGCCCAAACAAACCGGACCAGGAGCAGCATGGTCAGCCAGCCAACTGCCCTCAGAGAGAGACCAGAACATCTACGATCTGAGAGGAGCCCGCAGCTTCCCCGTGCTGGAAAATGACGGTGAGCAGGATGAGAACCCTTTAATGACTATTATGTCAACTATTCAGTCCTTGGTTTATATAAGTATGACTTACAGCTAACACACATTGATTTACAAACTCCAGTGATAATAAAAACTTTTAACTGACAAACAAAGTACTATAATATAGTATATAACGTCTATTATAGTATATAAAACAAATGGGTGTATGCATTCAACAGTAAACTTTATGCAAAGCATAAAGAAACAGGGCCACTCAAAATACGATGCGCAAAGATGGCCAAAATAAGCATAGCTAGTATAAATAGAATCTCTTTGCTAAAATAATTCATCTGAGTGCGACTGTTGCATGAAAACAGTGGCTGTATTATTTGGAAAGAGTATGGAATTGGATTTTAAATGAAAAATGACTATATGTTAGAATGATTTCTTTAATTTTGTGTGTCTGCTTCCTCTGCTCTCTCTCTCTCTCTCTCTCTATCTCTGTCTATCTTTCTATCTATTTCTGTCTCTATTTCTCTTTCTCTCTCTACTCTTCTCAGGCCTGCAGCCATGCACCCCTCCGTCATTTGAGGAGGCTACTACAGCCTCCATTGCCACCACGCTGTCGTCCAACACATCCATATCCATCCCCGAGCGATCCCCGTCCGACACCACAGAGCATCCTCGATACAGGTACAGACACACAAACGCACACACACACACACACTCACTCACTCACTCCTCCCACTTTTACTGTCCTGTAAAGCATTGACTGATTTTTTTGGGGCGAAAAATCAGTTTTACGCTTCTCTCTATAAATGTAGCCCGTCACAGATGCTGTTCTATCATGCGAAAAGCAGAAAACAAATCCATTTACATGGAAAACAGTCAATCTGCAGCCAAATGCCACTCTCCATTCCTTCAACTGTGAGCCTCAGGTCTTTCAGATGCTCAAGTCTAAGTCAAAGTTCCAGTCATTGGTGTTCGAGCCAAACATAGGTTGTACATTGATTTTTCACAATGTGACCCTAGTTCCTAAACAGTTAGAGAAGGGTCCATACATTAAAGGGCTACACATTTTTCCCTCACTCTCCTATTGTTTTTTTCATATGTTGTCTGCTCTTCGACCCCTCAGGAGGCAAACCCAGAGTTTGAAAGACAGTGATGGGAGGTGGGTTGATTTTCTTTCATTGAGTTGAGTTTATTTGAAGAGAGGTACAGATCAGTGTGCAGCAGTACTGAAGTGTGCATGTGTGTGTGTGTGTGTGTCTGTGTGTGTGTGTGTGTGTGTTTGTGTGTGTCTGTGTTTGTGTGTGGCGGTCATTCAGGGTGGTTGATGTCCATGAGGAGGATCAGCAGACTATAACAGTGGTGGTAGAAGTGAAGAGAGAGAGGGAAGAGGAGGAGGTGCAGAAGAAACCTGCAGTCTCTCCTGTCCCTCCACCCACACAGAGCAGGTAAGTGTGTAATGCGCTGTTACCACTGTTGACTGCTCAAATACAGCACATATTCTGATATCCTCTATCACGCTACCAAACATAAAATTATAATATTTACTGTTCTGACATTTTCACATGACAGTTTTTGGAGTGTAAAGTATATGTTTGAAGTTTGCTTTCATAAGTTTTTCACTCAGGCTAACATAGACTAATAGAAGCAGGGCTGGATGAAATGGCAACAGTATTACATTAGGACTTGCTTGTGTTTTCCAACTTGCTTGACATGCTGTTTGTAGCTATATTAGGCACCTCTGTCCATTTTTGTATGTGACAGTACATCATATAAGTCATTAAACTAAAGTTAATCATTTAACAGAATAAAAACATCATCGTTTGTTATATTAACCCTCCCTGCTGTATTCGTGCCTTTGGATCAGGCTTCAGTAGGTGGAACTGAGGCACTAGCATATGGTCCTGAGGGCTTTACTGCAGACTCTAGTGCCGAAAGCTTGATCTGCCATCTGCCGGCATTGTCTTCCCAAAGTCACCTCACCTGCTGTTAATGCTCAGGCCTGGGAGAAACGTATTGCGTTTCTTGTTTAGCAATGCAGAAGTGATATAGTTCAGTAATACTAATAATAAACGTTCTGTTTTGTGATGTTATCGAATGATGTATTTTGCTCTAAACTGAAAATGGGAATATCTCACCCCATCCACCCACCCACACATTATATTGCATTATAGTGCCATTCTTATTTATTAACAATGCAATTGAACTGTAATGATATACCAGTAAAATTATAGTAGAATTACTCCACTATCTTTATTCACCGCTGCGTTATTACATATTTGTGTAGTAGTAGTCTATTGTAGATACCTTAGCTATCTTGAGTGTTTCTCTGAGAGTTTTGTTCTTCATAAAGCCCTGTATTTTTATTACTATAAGTTAAATTAATTTAATACTGTATTTACCCTTCTTATATTAAAGAAAACGACAGCGCATACCAAAGAAAACACGCGTGCATGAATTACAGTACAGTCTATATAGGCTAACATCAGTATTTTACATTAAAGCACTACGGGTGACAGCAGTTCAGTGTACACTGTACAGTACGGATACGGGTTTACCGATACATCTTTTAAGGGTAATGTATTAAGCTGTGTTTTTGGGAGCATATTTAGGGTTTACACCAGGCCTATTCAACTGGCGGCCCACGGGCCGGATCCGGCCCTTTCGAAATTTTTATGGCCCGCAAGACTGCCTGTAAATCAATGTGTGATTTGTGTGATATAATAATATTTGGATTTTGGGTTTTGGATCATGATTGGCTCGTAGTCTCACGCTACTTTCGCCAGGATTGGTTATCTGCTGTGTTGTATGAAATTAGCCAATCCGAGCACAGAAGTCGGCATATTATTAGCCAATCACAGCTGAAAGAGGCAGGAGTTGTCAGAAAAAGGGTGTGTTAAAAAAAAAGTGGCGCAGAGCGAAAGAAAATCCGGTCACACATACAGCGAGGGGAAAATCTTTGTAGTTTTAGCTCGGTGATGTATCTACTCTGGTCAGAGTTCTCGTTTAGAACCGGACGTCGTTAAAACGGCTAGGTTAAATCGGCACTGACACGCGATAAACACCCTCCGTGTAAACCCCGCAACCACCCCCCCCCCCTCCGCCGGGAACGACAGTCTGGACAGCACGAAATTCTGTGGCCCCCGAAACCCCTGTGACTTTCACATCCGGCCCACTTGCTATTGTAGTTGAATAGCCCTGGTTTACACTATAAAAATAGGCATTTTTTAAACCAAAACACAACGTGTTTTTTCCATTATACGCAGGTGCTCTTGGAACGTACTGTATTTTTTACAGGCCTTTAAGGTTTATAGGTAGGGCCATAAGACTGGGATTTTCCATATTTTTGCCCTTTGTTCATGGTCATAAAAAGAAAATACAATGAGGAGTTGACAGTACCTTTGTATTCCTAAGGTGTGTTAAACATTAAACTGCAACTCCTCATGTCACTTTATACATTCAGTCACTTTAAAACCAACAGTAACTTTAAAACTACACTCACTTTAAACTTACATTCTGTACACATGCAAGAATGCATATACATGTACACACTATACTCTTCATTACAGTCATTTTATAAATACTTGCATATTCTAAACCTTTTTATTGTTTGATTTGTTCTACAAACAATGAAGGGGCTCTGAGTCCAAGAATTTCATTACTGGTAATGACACAACATTGTTATCTGTAAATGGAAATAAACTTGAAATTTAACTGAAACTAAATTACACTCTCCAATTTTAATCCTGTATTAACAAATTCAAAAAGCTTAAAACCAGACAAATTGTCTGTCTGACACTGGATCTGTGTTTAATTGCTGTATTTATCTTGAGCAACTGTGTTTATTGAGGTTATTGTTCTTCCTTAACAGAGAAAGATACCATGGACATTTGGTGCAATGGACAGAAGATGGAGACAGCTGTGAGTATACAAAAATAAATCAGGTAGTCATATTTTGTCCAAAGAGTCCTCATTTAAAATAACCTGTTACCTGTTAAATAAAACTGACTAATTTTGAACATGTTAAAAGCTAGCTGGCCTAGCTCAGTTCTTTTATGTTTAATGGGGCAATGAGTGAGACATTGGATCAGAAAACTTTGTTGATGCTGGAGGAGATTGGTTATGTTACAACTGGACAGAGACACAAGGAAAAGAACAATGAACCTAAATAAAAACAGCATAAAATAGTCAATATAAAATACACTATGCTATATACATATAAACTAGAGATAATGTACAGTTAAGTGAATTACTAGTAACACAAATAGTGGTTTGGTGCACATAGTACAGATCAGTAGTATCGACATAAGTACTAATATTTTACATGGTGAGAATATTGCACGCAATAATAATAATGATTGTTATAATAATAATAATACATTGAACGTAATGATAATGTTTTAGCAGCCAATTCTAGCAAATTATTCTAGTAAGACATTTTCAAACCACAGTATGTAAAATATATATATATATATTCCAAAAAGTAAACCTAAAGTTAAGTATTTAAAGTGTTTAAGTATTAAAATGTTCTGGATGTTGCTGACAGTCAGAGGTGGACAGTAATGAAGTACATTTACTTGAGTACTGTACTTAAGTACAGTTTTTGAGTATCTGTACACTTCACTTGAGTAGTTTATTTATTGGAAACAACTTTTAACAAAACCGTACTTTTCACTACATTTCTGTCAAGGTTCTCATTATTCGTTACTTTCAGTTCTGAAAGTGAGTGTTACTGTCTCACTTTTCTAAAAGGTGATTGGTCGTTTAGCAGATGACAGAAATCGCCAGTAGTGTTACGTCACGTCTGTAGGCTGTAACACTGCAATGCCAGACAGGCCCCCACCCCGGAATGACAGTGAGAAGGACCAGTCTCGGCTCAAAATGCCCGAGCCGATTTTTTTGTCCCAGTCCAGTCCTGGTGCCACCCCAAACATAAACACTGATCCATTTGGGCCTCCCCAAATGACTGACATTTGTTTTGATGTCAGTCAGCCTATTTGTCTGCTTAAAGTGGTATTGCTGTTTTATAGCCACTGTTAGGACCTGTGATGTAAAGTTGGTTGGATGTGTTCATTGTTTCCATTCCAGCTGCTTTTACAGCGGTTCAGTTGTCAGCTTTGTTCAGATATATAGTACATACACACACCTTTTGTGTAGGTGTGTAGTGTACAATTAATAATTGTTAATAATAGTTTTTTTTTTTATCAGTTCATGTTGTTTCATTCTGTAAAATTATACCTTATTCCTTATGCTACATCTTATACAAGCAAGTTAGATGCATTAGGATGCATGCAGTGAAATATGTACTTTTAATACTTAAGTATTTTTGGAAATAATTCAGTACTTTTAGTGAAATTTGACTGTACGACTTTCACTTGTATTGGAGTAACATTTGACTAGTGGTATCTGTATTTTCACTTAAGTAATGAAGTTAGGGACTTTGTCCGCCTCTGCTGACAGTGATGATTTCTATACTGTCAGGGGGAGTTTGTGGATGATGGCACGGAGACACACTTCACTCTGGGCGACCACGACTGCTGTATTAAGGCTGTGAGCAGTGGCAGGAGGAGAGATGGCCTGATTCACACACTTCTGGTGGATGGCACTGAAATGTCCGAGGCCACTGAGTGAGAAGCTGTGCTGCTGGAAGTTACCAATTTAAACTGATCTCAGGTCAGTCTTGCAGTTGCCCTTGTGCTGTGTACGATCATGAGCTGGATAAAATCAGGGCACACATTTGCAAAGCTAATCAAAGTAGTGGTACTGATGCAGGATCAGATTCCCCTTTATTTATTATGGCTTTATTGACAGGAAGATCAGCTTTAAGAAGCTATATACTATAAGAAGCTCCCTGGTCATGGTTTCAGCATAAAAGGGCAACTTCTAGCCACAATGTATGTGTGTGTGTGTGTGTGTGTGTGTGTGTGTGTGTGTGTGTGTGTGTGTGGGAATAGTATGAGTAGCACAGATCTGTGTCGGAATCGCAACAAATGGTCATTTTTTTATCATACGGTAAAACATTTTCTTATATGGAGAATCAAAGTTTTTGTAGTTTAAAAAAAAAACGCTACTGGGGTTTTAAAAATGGCATCACACAAATGCCCCTAAAGAAAAAAATGCCCACATTTCTTGTATTTTAGGTCTTAGAAATAAACAGAAAAAAACAAGACCTGGGAAAACTTTCAGTCTCCGCCCACAAGTGGATGGGGAAAAAACCCGCAGAAGGAGGGGGCAAACGGTGACATGCCAAGCAAAAGAGCAGCAAATGGCGAACGTGTAGGAAAACACACACCAGATTTGGACTGTTTTACACCATTTATATTTGCAAGATCGCAGATTTTAGCAATACGCCTTGAGTTCTAAGGGTTAAGCTTTTTGTGACACTTGGGACATTGTAAAGCCCTGGATTTTGGTATCCAGTGTTCCTAATCATTAAGCCAACCTGACTGAGTGAGTTGCCATTGGGATTACAGTGATAGCAAAGCTGCTGTCAGCCTCTGTGAAACATTATTTAGAAACAAAAAACAACACCACTGACAATTCATAGTGCACATAATGTTTATCACTATGACCTTTGTCCCGATTTTTACAAGTACACTACCAGTCAAAAGAATAGGCACACTCTGAGATTTTCTACATTGGGATTTTACTCATTTAATATTTACTAAAACTACACTCAATATTCTTTGCTAACAAATCTTCACCATTTGAGTGCCTTTATTAGCCTGAAAATATCATGTGTTTATTAATTACTACTGAGCTACAAAAAGCCTCCTAATATAATTGATATGTAGATAACCAGACAGTTGTCACATATTTAACTAGTGATGAAACAGTTAACGAGTGCATTTAAAGTGTAAAGCATTTAAAGGACAGGCTAGAATTTGACTCTGCCTCCCCACACAACCAGTTAATAGGATGTCATACATGCACTGTTGCAGATCTTTTATTTTATAAAGGAAGCTTGTTTCATTTGACATTTTCACTTATAGTGTTACGGTTACTAACTTTCCAAGGTTTACCAAGAAAAAAAACAAGAGTTTAAGAAATAAATCAGTGGTAAAAACCTGTGATGTGCAAAAACTTTGACTGGTAGTGTATAAGGTACTTTCCGTCACCAGATCACCAACAATGAAGGAAGCTAAATAATATATATGTAGTTTACACAGACACACACACACAGACAAACCAACTCTCGTTTTCTTTAAACGAGATCCACATAATATATTGATGCAGCTGCAGTTTATAATGAAAGACTTTAGTTCATGTTTTTCTTTATCATATAACGACACCCTTTACCCCCTTCATCAATGGTCTGAACCCCAACAGGACCAGCAGTGGCACTGCAGTGACACTGACAAGGTAGTGGTGTGTGTATTTGTGTGTGCTGAGCACTGTGCATCACACTCTGCTGTTCTGAAACACTGTATTCACTTAAAGTCCACAACATTAGACAAATCTAACAGGTTGGGTTACCTTGCAGATATAATATTATTAATGATAGTTAATCTAATGCTGCACAGTTTATGTTTGTTAGTCCTTCATCAGTGGTCAGTTTCTGGCCACAGGACACTGTTGACTACACATTTTTAGATGGTGGACTTTTCCCAGTCCAGCAGTAAACAGGAAGTGTGTAAAAACTCGTGCGACTCTGCTGGGTATGCTCCACTTTGCACTTTCACACACACACACACACACACACACACACACACACACAATATCATTGTCACTGTTGTGATAAGAATGATCCACCACACCACAATAATAAATGCTCACTATGAACAGGGTAAAGGAGGCTAACACCTAATATGTTGAGTTAAACTGAAAAAATACAAGATATTAAGATAATGTAGTGCGTGTGTATATGTGTCTCCAATGAGCCATAACATTACATGGACAGGCCAATGATCTTAGCAACTTTGACATGGGCTAAATTGTAATGGCTAGGCAAGTGGCTCAGAACGTCTCCAAAACAGCAGATCTTGTGAGATGTTCTTAGTATGCACTGGTCAGCCTACCAAAAGTGGTCCAAGAATGAACAACCAGTGAACCGGCAACAGGGTCATGGGCACTCGAACTGTCACTACAAAAACTACTGTAACAGATATTGCTGAATGATAGGTAATAGGTGTCAAAACAGTGCTCTCAGAACAGTGCCCAAGCTGGAGCAATGACAAAGATGGTCTGATGAAACACATTTTCTTTAACATCATATTACCTGGGGAAGAGATGGCACAAGGATGCAGTAGGGGAAGAAGTCAATGTTGTGCTAAGAAACCTTGTTAACAGCCAAACAGTGTTGTGTGTGCGCGCGCTTGCGTCTGTGAATGAATGTTTGTAAGTATATATGTATGTGTGTATGCATACACATTATATATATATATATATATATACAAACACTCGCGTGTGTGTGTGTGTGTGTGTGTGTGTGTAGTGTGTAAACAAAATGTAGATTTTTAAGTTATGTGAAATACTGAATTAAATGATTGATGTCAAATATTCCTTACTTCCTCTGAATTCCGTTACCTTTCTGTGTTCCCATCAAAACATACAGTGTGTGCTAGCTTCCCTTCCCTTCCCCAGACAGGAAAACAAGAAACTTGATCTTTCTACCCCAGGCAGGAATCGTTTGAATGAGGGGTTTTCCACACTGTAAACTAACCTGTTTCACTTTCACTTTGAACACCAGCTTTCAGAAACAAAATGGAGCTGGAGCACAATGCTAAAAAACACTGATACTGTGTGAACAGTCACGTACTGTAAAACACTTACACAGCTTATTGTTGATGTCTGTTAAACTGTCTAGTTAGTTAGGAGTGAAATGTGCAGTACAGAGAGATGTTTTTAGAGCACATAAGTACACTTACAGGTTCTTTAGGTCCACCAGCCGCCAAAAGAGGCAAGGATTTATGGCAATAACATTCTTATGGAAGTGCACTTTTTTTGTTTAGTTTTTATTTCTTCTCTAGATGGTGTAGGTCCAATGTGTTGTCATATAGGTTGTTTTTTATATTATTTTAATTTTCTTCTTTTATTAAAATCTGTTTTGCTAGTCTTTGTGTTGTAGTATGATTCTCTGCACCAGGGTTCTACGTCAAAGAGCAGCTGATGGTTCAACCCCAGATATTCATATGGCAGACACATTTGATAAGAGCAAGTCCCATCTTGCTGTACAGGATGCCCAGTAACACCCGCATCCTACACTGATTACTACCAGTTTAGGTCCTGTCAACCACATGAAGACAATATTTAAGTTTTTAAGGGTAGAGATGTATGGTACATATATATCTGTTAAATCCAGCACAAGCACACCACATTCTGCTTTATGAGGTACAGATTAGGTGATCACCTGAATAAAACCTGCTGTAATCAGCACTCTCCTCTTGCAGTGTGACCAGTTGGACGGCAAAACACTATTTGAAGTACGTTAAAGGTAATTATTGCCATTTTGTTTGAGTGAACAAGAGATTTGTTTTCGTTAAACTACTCAAGTTCTGTAAACACTGCATCATTTCCTATTTTGATGTATTAACATTTCTTTTAAAACTGTGCTTTAAAGAACAACATTTTTATTAGGAGAAATATTCAGGTGATATTTTAGACGTGATGTTCTCCAATCATAAGAAATTTCTTATGGCATGAATTGCGGATAACAGTACTTCTATCAACCATTCAGAACGGGACCAGGTGCTCAAGGTCACCATGACATGCGATTAATCAACGTTCATTTTTTAATGCGTTATATTTTCTGTGATTGATTGATCAAAATTAATGCATGAATTCGACACAACTAATTTGTTTTGCGTGATTTTGTGGACAGCATTTAAAGCAATTCTGTTACTGTGGACAAAGTATTTTTAGAAATATCCAGATATACAGGACACACAGCAGTATTGAGTGCCTATCTAAGCCAAAGTAATCCAACTAGAAACGGGCTAGTAGCTGTATGAATTCAGAACTGAACCCAATGCTTTCCTGATAAAGATTTAATTGATCACAGAAATATTAACACATTTCTTTTTACTTTCTAAAAGTCTGTTGATCTAATTATTGTACCTCTCAGTATTTGTTTATTGTAAAAAGATGATTATATTATATTCTTGTATTTAAAATTATGTACAGGTACATGTGATGTTTGTTTCAGTTTATGTTGTTGTATTTCTGTTACCAGATTAAATTTGTACTGTACAAATAAATGTTGTATTTGATCTACAGCTCTTTTTGACTACACAGCTGCAGGACAGCTCCCTTATACTCTATATGGGGACTGTTAACATTGCCCTCCAGGTCTATGGATGGGAAACATATACATCAGAAACATTTTGACTTGGTACAGGATTCATGAGAGTAGTAATTAAACTATATCCCATTTTATTGTTGGACAGACTAAGAGTTCAGTACACAATCAACCATTATAACTGCAATTATCACAAAGCTGTATTACCCTCAATTCTTGTACTCAAATATACAGTTGACTGTTATTATTTAATTATTAATTATTAATTAATTCAAAACACATGCTATCCTTATTAGATTATTATCCATATATTTGTATCTATATATTATTAACTGGTGTATTCAAAGAAAGAACAATCTAACATCCCTATATTATCTACCTAAAACAGTAAAACAACTGATAATTTTTGCGTAAATCATTTTATGAATCAGTCCCCTATTTCCCAACAGGTCCTGACATCCACAAGAGAAATGTTTAACATAGCAAAATTGTGATTAGATCCAAAGAAAAATAGAAATGAATAGAAAAAGAAAGCAAACCAAAGGAGATTTTCCATTTGTGTAATAATATGTAGATATGCACTAAAGATTTTGATTAACCTTTCATCTTTTTTTGTTTACCTGTTTACCTTTACCTTCAGGTTTCACTAGTCTACCCACTCCTGTCCTGAGCTAAACACGGGTTGAGAAGGGTTTGCATGTGATAAGAAACTCAGGCAGTGCCTGTTGGCCATGGAAGATGACATAGATGTCTTTCATAACATCGGTCACACTGTTATAATGGCCCTGAGTGTCAACTGGGAGAGGAGGAGCCACAATAAAGTGTGGTGAACCAATTGTATTTTTCCCAGTGAGGACTTGAGCCTCAATGATGTAGATGTATTCTTCTTCACTGGACGGCCACAGCTTTTGAGCAGTTTTCACGTCTTTAGTGAAGTATATTCCAGCTCCATATTTTTGCTCTGAAGGAAAAAGACCAGTTAGTAATGGAAAATGGAAAGAGAAAGTGACACTATAATTTGGGCCCTAAGCCCATCTTTTGTGACTTTATCAGTTTTAGCCCTCAGTATAGTGGCAAATATTAGAGGACCTTCTTCAAGTATGTGCTCAAAATGCATCTGATTCTCTCAGTAACTTATTTTGAAAGCTGGATCATGTCTGTTTTGAACCAGAAATGGACGCAAAGGGCTAAACAACTTGGGCCCTGACAGTCACATTCAATTCAGCAGTATTGTTTAGAACCAGAAAACAATATTTATTTTGAATTACATTGTTTGTTTTGGCTGCACAGACAAGAACAATATAAAATTTAATGTCTAAATAAAATCCAACAAAAATATCTGCAAAAAATACTTTGCACAAATGCTGGTGTATAAATACTATAGATAAATAATTAAACTGAATAACTAGTAACACAAATAGTGGTTAAGAGTCTGGTACAGCAGTAAAAGAGATCAGTAGTAGATCAGTAATATTGACATAAGCAGGGATGTTCACGTGGTAATATAATAAGATATTGTTGCATATAATAAGATATTGCACACCCAATAAGAAAACTGCATGATATTTCACATGGTAGACTATTGCACATAATAAGATAATAGTACACATAATGATAATGATATTAACCCTAAAGGAAATGATTAAACTCAGTGATGATCCCTACCACAAGGTGGTGCATACTCTCTCTGGAATCCCACCCTGCAGATCGGCTCACAGGATTGTGCTGTCACACGCTGGTACAGCCGCTGGGGTTTATCTGGCACTCGCTTCTCGTTCAACTCGAAAACCTGCTTTAGGGCATAGTTCTCTATTTTCTCCACCTTGAACAACCGAGAAAACCACATTCCATGTAAAGAACTCATCTAAAGAGAACGCCGGTGGGCGGAACTTACAGAAAAGTAGATGGTGTAAAGGATACGTGGTTTACCTTCACAATCTCCAGGCCACATTTTCCAAAATGTTTATTCCTTTCTTTTCTACCAGAGATCCTGTCATTAAGGAGTGCCCTTTTATAATATGACTTACTGTTCCACCTTGCCAGTGTGGAATAGGTACTGAAAATGCCTAGTAAGCAGAGGAAAAATTAATCACAAATCTTTAAGACATAATAGTTATTTGGCGCTTTTGCACTGGTACAAAGAACCGTGCTGTACTGTGAATAAATGTTTTTCCATCACAAATAAAGCGACCCGTACCTGAACTGAATCTGAGCTGCTTGTTGACCGGTCCGAACGCAGGCCTCAGCCAAACTGGCTGCGTCACTGCTTTCTGATTGGTCAACATATCATCACAACATTGTTTTTTTTTTTATTGTTTGTGCAAAACAATGACCGTAGAGATACAGACTGACAGCTGGGAAGTCGACGAAGTACAAGCACTACTAGTATATCTTTGGGTTGAATATAAATTTCAGTGGGACTTTTCTATGACACTATGACAAATTTATCTTTAATGCTGTGAAATATGTTCATGTGTACCCGGACATAACTAACAATTTAGCTGGGTTAGGTTTTGGTCACGCCTAAAGAATGTCGATAAAAAAAAATTAGAAACTCAAACAAGACTTCAAAAAAAGAAAAGACCACAAAACAAAAGCAGCTCTGACAGGAAAACTTTCCGCTGACTTGACTTCATGGACGCAGTTTTGGGACAATGACTGGCCATAAATGACTGAGATACACTGGAAAATCAAAATGTGCTGCAAGTTCTGTGCCATCACAGTAGTTTAGGTACAGCACGGTTCCTGTATGCCTGTGGAAAAGAGCTTATAAAGTGTAACAAAGCTATTGGCAGAACTTACTGATCCTCTCCATTAGTCTCCCGCTATTTTCATTCTCCACTTGCATACGCCTAAAGTCAACCTTGAATTCTCTGCCATTTACGGGAATAACCTTAGTGTCAACCCCTTGAAGATAAGCCTTCTCCAAAACAGCATTGATTGCTGGATCTTCTGAGCCATCAAAACCCTGCCAGCGGACAACCGAGTGCAGCAGGTCATTTTCTTCAGCCTGAGCAAAGTCTTCTTGGGCCTGGCAAAGCATGGCTTCCAGCTGCAGTGCAGCAGAACTGACCCCTACAGGATCCCCATTGATGATAAAGCCACATCGGCCATCTCTGAAGAATTCTGTGATGATTACATTAAATGTGGCCTGAAGATCTATCAGTGCTTCATGTTCCTTCTGGCCAAACTGGATGACATGGTTATTATTTATTGTGAAATGACCAGAGGTTATATCTAGCATTCTAATAGCCCATGCTTTTGCCTCTCTTAGTGCCTCGGAAGACTCAGCAAAGAGCTCAATGACAGGTGTCGATCCAATGATTTCCTCACTGCCATGAATCACAGAGCCTGTCAGAGGATGAAAATAGAATGATTTTTACATGTGATTTTACATTTTAGGCAAAGTTTGTTAACAGTAGGAAATGGCAACCATGCAATGGTCAACGACTACGGCATTAAGAGCAAAATTATTTTTAATAACCTGCCATATTAATACAGAATTTTGTTACATGTGTTTGGATTTCATGACATATTCAAACGTGGCTCAGCCAATTAGGTTTTCGAGTCATTCAGTTTATAAGATGCAATATAAAGCAATAAATTAATGATGTTGGCTTTGGCATGCAATGCATTTTTTTCCTTTTCTTCTTCTATTGATAACTGACACTCCTTATAACACATTTTCTGCACCCAGAGAACCATCAAGTTAACATGGACTAACATCTGCTCATTACCTACAATGTTTTCCTAGTTATACAAATTGGGGCTTGCAATAAAAAAGACATATTTTTAAGTATAAGTAAATAGGCAAAAAGGTAAATCTAGCACTACCACAAAAGTGTCATTTTAAATAAATGACTAACTGAACGCTCTTACTCTTGCCAGCGGTGCTGCTGGAGAGACTCTGCTTCTTCTTAATGGAATCCAGTTCCTTTTCAAAAGCCTGTAATGCATCAAACTGGTCAATAATGGACACAAACTGACATGCTGTCATTTCATCTTATACATTCTGCTTCATGCCTTGACTCTGTGAATGTCACAGGGAATAGGTTATACCTTGAAATTTTCTGTGTCCTTTGGAAAAATGACAAAAAACACATCCATTTTCTTCCCTGTATGTTTTTTGGCAAATTCTACCACTGCACTGATCATTATTTGAGAGACTTCTTCTTTCTTAAATCCGAGGTTGCCAGTGCCAATAGCAGGAAAAGATATGGATGAAAATTTCTGAAGTTGAGCTTTTTCAGCACATTGTGAGATCACTCTGTGAAGAACCTAAAAAACAGTGGTACAGGAACTTTTTAAGAAAAAAATTTCCCAAGAAAATTATTTTGGAACTTAATAACATTACAATAAAATAAGTGAGAATTAAATACAGAAAACTATGTTTTTATCAAGAGTTAATATGACAGAATTTGATCATTGGAAAGTGGAATGATCATTGTATTTTAAAGTGTCTCACCTGACTTGCATCGCGAACACCACCTTTCTGAGCACAAACTGTGTGGTAAACTGCATTACAGTTCAGATTATAGCCACGGGTTTCAAAAATGTCACCAGCAGAGACATACTTATTTGTATACTTTATTTCCTGTTGAATCCTATTTCCAGCTTTTTTTAATAGAGCCTTGGAAACAAAGCCTATTGACAAGTCAAGGTCGACTCCTATTGTGTTAACGATGACATCCACCTATAAACAGAAGAGTGATAACAACCTTGGAGGTGAAAAATAATTTTATATATGGAATGAAATTTCAGAATCTAAATTTACCTGGTGGGTTTGACACAGCACTGCATCTCTGGCAAAGTTAAGCAGGATCGCTTGAGCGTTTATCACTATAATATTGGTGATTTGACCAACTGACATCATTAAAACCTAATAAATGCTGTGCACAGATATTTGGACGTTTAAAAAAATGTTGTCATAATTTAATCTTTAAGACATAAACACATTGAGAGTGATCTGATGTGAAGTTTTCTAGAAACATTTTTTACAATTTTTAGTGGTGAGTCTGGTAAAACTGAATGCCCTCAAAAGCTATACCACTGAAAGTAATTACCTGAAATATGCTTCCTGATTTTGGCCTACTAATGGAAGAGAAATGCCATTGTTTAGATTTACCTATACTTTATCATTATCAACATGTATGAATTAATTCTGAAACAAAAATAGGTTCACTGGTCTTTTAATATTAAATACATTTGTTATATTTGTGTTGCAGACATCAAGACTTCTTGTGCCTATCACTACCAGAGTAAATTAATCAGAGTTGCCATACTTCTCTAGAATGGTACATTTCCAATTACTATAATCCACTTAGTTTTAAATTATGTAGAAATTTGGCAAACCTCCCTTTCAGGTGAATTTAAGGTGATGAGTGGGTGAATTCAGAACTTTGAGACCCATAAAGTTTTTTGAACAAGTATCATGTGACATTTTCATGATACTAATAGTAAGTAATTTCACTGTAGTAAATAATATTGTACTAGATTACTGTAAGGTTAAAGTATAAAACAACTGTAATGCTCACTTATGAAATGAAATGAAAGGCATGGTGATTTAAGTACAACTTTTATATATTGGTAGTTATTGCTTTAACTTACTGTCTCTTCCTCAAGGGAGCCCTTTTTGAGGTGGAGAGTTACATTTCCCAGCTGCAGACTGGGCCCAGCAGCCCCAGATGATGCCTTGTTCTGGATTTGCATTTGTGAGTCAGGTTGCCCCAGAAATGTATTACAGGCTTTCAGCATCTCGTAAATGGAGGGATCATCATTATTCACTAGGCGGACCTCTAGATTCCTGTTCGAAGGTTTTCGCTGACTGAACCTCTTCACAGTGTTTACAATGATGTTTGCACAGTGATCCCGCGGAAAATTGAAAAGGCCAGAGCTAATAGCAGGGACTGCGACAGACTGGAAGTTGTGAAACTCAGTTAGTTTTAATATTTCCCATATCGTTTTCTCCAGTAAGGGTGAGGCATAATCAATATCCCTCTGTGATGGATTAAAAGGCACGCAGGGGCCAACCGCATGTATGATATTTTTACAAGGAAGCTTTCCAGCTGAGGTGATGACAGCCTCTCCTGTAGAAACACGCCCATTTGTTCTTACTAAATGGGAACTTTCTTGTTGGATTTGTGGACCTCCGGCACAACTCAAAGCTAAAGCAAGTCCTCCTCCATGATCCAGTCGCTCATTCGCTGCATTTACCACTGCATCCACTTTATGAGTAGTGAGATCATCCTTCCACACAGATATCTTTACTCCCCCAGACAGCTGTTTTGAGTACTTGATTTCAGGCACGATGGTTCTTTTGTTGCTGCCAAAGGATGAAGCTGTGTCGAATGGCACATTGTGGATCAGAGCGGTACAACCAAATTTTCCCTTTACAGCATCACAAAAGTTGACTCTGCTCTGTTTCAGAATTTGAATCCACTCTGCAGTGAGTGGGAGATGTTCTGAGTCCAGCATGGTAGTTAATTTGCTTCAGGATAAAAACAACCTTTGAAACAGAGAGAGCAGGACAGTGGGCACTGAGACTTGATTTGGAATATAGTCATCTACTGCAACATGAAAAAACAACTGAAGATCATCATACATATATATACATACACACTATATGGACAAAAGTATTAGGACACACTTCTTAATTGTTGAATTCAGGTAGCCCCTTACTTCCAGTGAAACACATCTTATTACTACACTACGAAACACAATGTACTTAAATTGTGCTTAAGCCTACCTTAATTTACCCCTGAAAATACACCAAACCCCTTGAATTAAGTGGCCGTTAATTTGTGAAACCGATGCCTTAATTGTACCTTAGAATTAGATTTAAGGCATGAGTGTGAAACCCTTTAATCTTAAATTGAAGGCGTTAATTCAGGAGGTTCTTTTTTAAGGGGCAAATCTGAAAAAGTAGGGGGAAATTCAGTAGTTTTACTCCTTAATCAGCCTTAACCAGTGCACTTTTCCCATTAATTTTCCTTCCTTTCCTGTATGGGAAATTAAGGTCAAAATTAAGGTAATTTTAAATTAACAATTTTGGTTTCATAGTGAAACCAAGACATTTTGGATAACTTCCAACTAGGTGGACACAGTTTGGAGAAGCACCTTTTCTATTCCAGCATGACTGTGCTCCAGTGCACAAAACTAGGTCCATAAAGACATGATTGTTTGAATTGGGGCCCTGACCTCAACTTCACACATGAACTAGATGAACTGGAACGGTAAGCCAGACCTTCTCGTTCAACATCAGTGCCCGACCTCATAAATGCCCTACAGACTGAACTGGCCTTCCAAGAAGATTGGGAGCTGTTATAGCTGCAAAATGCATAATAAAGTCTATGTATTTGAAAGCAGTGTCATTACAGTTCCTGCTGGTGGAATGGTCAGGCGTCCCAATACTTTTGTCCATGTAGCGTATGAAGTTTGGAATGCACTCACAACCACCAGGTTTTGAGCGCTCACATCTTTTTTTTTACAACTTTGGACGGTATTTTATCCAAGCCTAAAATTGACTCATGAAGCACAATAAAACTCAACGTTTCCTAATACACTCGAAACGTGGAATTAAACCAAAGTGCGCTACGCTACAGAAACACTTCAGGGTAAAGTGCACCGTCCCTAAAACAGAAGTGCTAAAGTTGCACACCTGAGGCAAAAAAGGTGTTCTTACCTGGTTTGCGCAGAAAACCCGACTCCGTGGGTAAAAAGGTGGTAAAGACTGCGTCGCAGGGAAAAATCGAAAGTAAAACGTGTGCTCCCCGCCTTTAGCTTTTACTTTACAGGAAAAGGCATGGGGTAACTAAAGGTCGACTCGTTTTTGTTTTTTCAGTTTTTAGCCGAATTTCTCGCTTTTCTTGCACAACTCCAAAACCTGGTGAACCCAAATGGATTTTGTTGTCGATGTTTCTTTATGACTCCAATAAAAATAGACTCTTTCATCAGGTTTCGGTTTTGAGCCACTCCTTAAGACCGTGTTGGGAAAGGAAAACCGAAACTGTACCACTTAAAAACCTTAAGAAATCCCGCTCCTTTATCAGACACACGAGCCAGAGATGACCGAGGAGTTTCCTTACGCCCTGTTCGTCGAGGGCAAATGGGACCCAAAGACCCCCAAGTTAAAAAACAAGCTCACTATTTACTTCCAGAGCAAAAAGTCCAACGGAGGAGATTGTAGTGTTCAACTGCTGGAGGAGCAGAAAGCAACGGTGAGCTTCAAAACAGAGGAAGGTGAGTGGAAGTTCTTCATCTGGTTCCTTCTAGTATAGTGTTTTGTTATAATAAACTACTGTATATTGGCGGCACGTACCTCGAATATTAAGATATGCTCTCTCTCTCTCTGCGATTAATGTCGATTAATTGCATAACTATACACAAAGTTAAAGAATTAATTCAAAAGTAGTGCATTACAAACCTTTATTTTTTAAATACTGTTATATAAACAAAAGTGCAATAACATTTGGTTTGCAAACACTTTAAATAAGGAGCTTTTTAACAGAGGTACTCCCTTTAACACAGTTACAGTTAAATGTTTCTTGTAAATGACAACTTAAACATTAATATCATAAAATCAAATATAAAACCAAAAAGCTTTCTGCCACTGCAGGGTACTGTTCCATGAAAAGTCCAGGAAAAGGCTGGCTTATTTCAAGGGAAAGTAAGCCAGACTTTATTTTAATCCTATTTCATGGAACAGGACCCAGGGCATTCACGTTTTATGTAGTTTATTACAAAAAGACAAGTTAGTCCAGAGCATGGGGGCGGAACCATTTTAACGGCTGCAAAGAAGGACCAACTCCATGTATCTAAAAACAGGGCTGCCAACTATTCCAAAAGAAAAGATTTTTGGGGTGTGTGGCCGAATGTGGTTGTGGTGCTGCCTTTAGCTGCCGACCGGGGGTGGAGGGGAGCTTGCTGCATCACTAGGTGCGCCACCTACCGTTGAGGAGTGTGCACAATAGGTAGGCTTGATCCGATAGAGATAATAAATTTTCAGCGTGAGAAATCGGAGGTATGGCTTGAGAGCGTGTGAAGACAGTTAGATGCGTGTGTCTCACGGTCATTGCGTGAGAGTTGGCAGCCGTGTAAAAAGCGTTATTGAAGTCTCTTTTGATGTAAGGGTCAGGCGCCCCAATATTTTTGTCCATATAATATATAAAAGTATTGAGAGCGCTGTACGTGTCGGCTGGTTTTCGTGGGAGTCAGTCCTTCTATTAATTTTGTTCTTATTAAATGAACAAATGTAATGGGACGCCTGACTCCAAAAACCAACCAACAGGCATAGCGCTCCTGTTACTTTGGTGAAAGCATCGAACTTTCTCTCCCCCGCCCCCATTCTTTTTTTTCCTTTTTTATTTTTTTAATTTTTAATTTTTTTTTCTCTTTTTGTTTTGTTTGTTTAATGTTTTATTTATTTCGTTTTCTCTTTTTCCTTAAATGTTTACTTATTTCCTTTTTTTTCTATTCTCTTTCTTTTCTCTCTTTATGTCCCCCGGTCTTGTCTGTCATAATATGGCAAAAAAAAATATATAAATAAATAAATAAATAAAAAAAAGGCTGTGAATGATGATAGCACAGCTACACATACACACTATGTGTTATCTGTGTTACTGACAGGCCGGAGAAAAAAAAAAAAAAAAGAAAGCATCGAACTTTCAAAATAAAAGGATTTAAAAAAAAAACCCGCGTCGGGCTTAAGTAAACTGCGTTAACGCGTTTTATTTACATATATATAAATATATTGTCTATATGACATATTAGAAGTTGGTGTAAGCTGTGAGTAACTCATTTTATGAAAGGTTATAGTCTCACATTGTTTTGTTACATTTGTGTTGGTGTGTGTATTCTGGAAAAGAATATGTTTTACACTTTCTCTCACTCATGTCTTCTCTCCATGTGCAGTGAGGCAAAATGTGCTTGAGCAGCAAACGCATGAGATCAGGCTGGGCCAACACCTCGTAAACCTAAACGTTCACCTCTCTTCAGAGGCCTCAGCTGCGCAGGTGAAGGTTTTCCTCACTTCCTTGAGAACATGCTGTAGCTCAACCTCTCTAGACTCTAGCCTTTCTTAGCTCATATTTAAACCTCTTTTGAAAATGTGACCTCAGACATTTTTTTTTCCAGGAATGCCATCCTCCAGTCAAAGCAGGTCAAACAGGTGAGCTTGTTGTCCCACTTTTAGTACTTGATGGGTTTTTTGGTTTTGTGGGAGCTGGTCTTCAGTGCCATGGAGAAACCAGTCGACTCATAAACTGACAGCCTGCTTCCATCTAGAGGTGGATTTGTGCATGACGGGATTTCTCAGATCACCCTTTTCCTTTCTAATGTAGTTAATGTATCAGAAAAGTGCATTGATTGTGAATTATGATAGGGCTGTCATGATTAATTGATTGAAAATAACCAGAATCAACCATTCATTTGCCTTCTTAATGAATCAGGCAGATTGTATGTGATAATGCATGTTTTAAATTCTGCTAAATTACAATGTTCAAGTTGATGGATAGACTTTTTTTCTGGTGAAGTATTTGGGAACCAGTTCTATGTAAACCCTAAGGGTCAAATTTTATTTGCTCCATTTTCTTGTGATAATCAGTTTTTTTCCTATATCTCGATTGTCATGACATAACAGAGCTCATCAAAATTCGTTTCACTTGAGATGATGACATAATCTGCTTTCAGCTTTTAACACTTTACATGCTGCCCCACAATGTCTCCATAGTAGAGCTGCACAATATATAATCTGTTATTCGTTATCGCAATGTTATTCTCTACAAAAGGTTGCAATATGCAAATAAGCCTAGAACCGGTCATAGTGTTTCTGACAGGTCGACCAATCACAGTTCCAGTTGAGTTACTGGGTGTTCTGATGAATCGAGGTCTTCATGTAATCCAATAAATTCTAATTATTTTGATTTTAACCATTAAAGGCTCTGAGAGCTCCAAAGTGTTTTTGAAGGGCCGTATTCTACATTTTCCTTCCATTTCATTTTTTTTCAGTTTTGCAGGTTTGCAAATTTCCCTCTTGTGGGACTATTAAAGGTCTATTTTATCCTTACCAAAAGTGTAATTCATAATTCATCATAATTCATTCTTACATTACAATGTTCCAGGCCCTTTTAATTATTTTTATTTTACCTTAATGATTGATACATAAATGACCTTATTATTTTTGATTAACTGACTTGTACTTTTGTAGCAACACAGGGACTGAAACAGCCCTTACTTCTTTATGAATGGCCGAGGCTAAACTGCTGTAGGTTGAATATGGAAATGGATTAAAATGTGTTGGTTCTGTGACATCACAAAACCTGTGAGTTGGAAACAGACTTATTTATATACCTTTTTAATTCTAGAAACATGACAATATGGGCGCTTTGAAATACTGGAAGACATCACAATTCAAATATATAGCAGTAAAATTACTATACTGATATTTTGTCCATACTGTGCAGCCCTACTCCATAATTTTGATTCGAACCGTAATCAAAAGAGTGTGTGCACAAGTCTCTTTCAGCCTTTGGGCCACTGGCTGCTCTCATATATCAGCTTTCTGTGAAACAGACATCATGTTTTATTTGAGTGTGAATTACATTTGCAACTGTAAAACCTAACAAAGTGAGAAAAAATTCACAAGTAAACTGGAAATGACACTCCCGTTACCTCATGTCAGGTCAGTTTTAATCTCATAAGAATTATGTCGCCATCTCAAGAGAACAGTGTTTAAGACCTCAAGAAAATAACTGCTGACAAAAAGCAAATAGTAATTTGCACAATATGAGGGAAAATGGAGTGAAAACACATACATTGAAACCCTTTTTAAGGCTTAGATACAGTACTGTGCAGAAGTCTTGTGCCACCACTCATTTCTTTATATTTTGCTTTGAGTCACCTTGTTGGTGCACAAATACTATTTTAGGCCTGATTAAATGAAAGAAATGTGCTAGACAGACTACAAATGGCTAAATATACCATGTTCCTAGATAAAAGTGTTCCAACCTCTGAGCATTCAGTACCGTCAGTATATTGATCACCAGCCTGATCATCTCTAAGCATAACAAAGCACATCTAACTTAAGGTCTGAACCAGTGCACTGTTTCTTCACTGATTTAGGCCTTAAGTTAGATGTGCTTTGTTCTGCTTGAATGATTCATACGTAGGTCACTGTGTGGCTTAACAAACAAAAGACATTCCTCTGAAACCGGTCAGGGTCAGGGACTGGACTGAAATGAGAGTATATGAAAGTTCTTCAGAAAGCATGGAGAACTGTTCTGTCAGACTACATTAAAATACAAGAAAGTCTAGATCTTTGGAAGCAAAATATAAAGAAATTAGGGTTGGTTCAAGACTTTTGCACTTTACTATAGCTATGCATGGTTTGCTAACATTCAGTTGCTTCATCAGTTGCTGATTATTAAAAATTGCTGATATTACTAAAAATAACTGGGAAATGATCTGATTACTAATATAATCGATAGTGACAGCCTTATTATACTGTATTTAGTTTTACTCATTTACAAACTGCAGATGTTCAACACTCAGCAGACACTGACGCTGCGGCGCTTAAGAGAAGAACTGAAGCTTGTTCTGAGCAGAGTACAGTGCTAGACCTCAAAAAGCCAAGGCTTTTTGGTTAGTTCCATTTAATCATTTCTTTTCTTTTGGGAAATAAACAGTAAAAAGTTTAGGCACACCTGCTTGAGTATATGCTTAACAAAATAAGCAGTGATTTCTTATATGTGAAATTATTCACAAAACAGGTGCTTTCCAGCCAACAAGTGTGCTGTTTGTTCCTGGGTTGGGTTGATAGCCGATACATATTTCGAAAGGGCTCAGTCCAGTGGATGAGGGGACATAGGAGGTGGCGGGACCAAGAGTGTTGATGACCCGAGGTGAAGCACTGAAGAGATTTTGGATTAGTTTTGGAAAAACGGTCCTCTGGGGTCCTCTGTCTGAGACTATGTCTTGTGGAAACCCATGCAGGTGTACCACATGTTCCAATATTAGCTCGGCAGTGACACCACTCTTTAAGAGCCCACTTTCCCAGCAGCTTGCGGTCCCCTACAAACTGTGGCTGTCCAGAACGACAGAATGGCTGCAGACCTGCTCTGTGGGTAAATCTCCTCTGTCAGTACATCTCCTCTGAGGGAAAGGAAATGATGTAACAGAAGGGGCGTGTTTAAAGAAGGAACCCTACCCCTAACCCTAACCATAACACCTTAAACACACCCTTTCCGTGATGTCATTTCCTTACCCTCAGAGGAGACAGGAGATTGACCCACAGAGGAGGTCTGCAGCCAGACTCTCTTGACCAGACTGGGAAGAAACAAACTTTGTACCGGAGCCTCTGTGGATATAACGAGGCAGACAAAGAAGTCCTAGTTGTTTAATGAGTAATATGCACAATGATGTGGTTGAATTGTTGAAATTCATCACCTGGTCGACGGAATATTTCAACATCATAGCAGTCGAGGAAAGTTAAGCATGTAATTAGTTACTGGCCGTTGGTGTAATGCACAGTCAACACAGAATGCGAATCATCCAACACAGAATGCGATCTACGTCGCTTCAGCTGTGGAACTGTTGGTTCACAATCCTCAATTTGTTCAGAATGAACAGACACGACAACTCTCCAAATGGAGATATACCGATAGTCACAGGCAGGAAAACAGTCAGAGGGGTCATCAGAATACGCACAAAATAAGTAAAATCCAACTGGCTTAAAAAACGAAAACAACAATTGTAGTATCCTGGACGATACAAACTGTTTCAAAATGTTGTATGACAAATTCTCAGAGAAGGAGAAGCGGTGAATAGACCATGCCAGCGTCCTCTCCCTTTGTTTCTTTTTTAGTCCTACTGACCTGTATGCCTCTCCTTTCCAGAGCATATCTCCATCTCTCCAGGGTCTCCTCAACCTGCTCTCTACTGTCACCACAGATCACTCTGCAAACATCCTAGTCCATAGTCCTGTCTGATCTTATCTGTCAACCTGTCCATCACCATTGCAAACAAAAAAGGCCTCAAAGCTGATCCTTGCTGTAAACCCACCTCCACCTAGAATGCATCAGTCACTCATCAGTCAAGTCTTCGCTAGGCACCTTGCTTTCTCCAAGTCCACAAAGACACGGTGCAGCTCCTTCTGACTTTCTCTGTACTTCTCCATCAGCACCTTCAGAGCTGCATCTGAAGTGCTCTTTTCCAGGCATGAAACCATATTGCTGATCACTGTTCATCACATCTCTTCTTAATATTGCTTCTGCCATTCTTTTCCATAAATTCAAGCTGTGGCTGATTTATCCCTCTGTAGTTGCTACAGCTCTGCACATCACCCTTATTCTTGAAAATTGGTCTCAGTACACTTCTCCACTCCTCAGGCATTCTCTCATTCTCCTCTAAACAGTTCAATCAAAAACTCCACTGCCACCTCTCCTAAACACCTTCAAGCCTCTTCAGGTATGTCATCTGGACCAACAGCCTTTCAGGGCTCCAGATGGCGACTAAAATGGTCGCCAATACGACTGGATTATTTATTTTGCGACTACTTTTTTCCATTTCACTTGCCAATGGTGATCGTCCCTCACACCCAAGAGAAATTAAAATGACTAAAAGTACAAGAAGTGAGATTTTATAACGTGAAGATATGCTCAACCCGAGCCTGCTGCGCCTACTACACCATCACGTGTTTAGTTGTGGGAATTTTGGCTCTTTTTAATGAGTCGGATCATTTGGCTTCCAAATGCATAGACAGACTGGGTAGACTCCGCATTCCTGGTGTTCCCAATCCACACGATATGTCAGCGCGTGGCCTTACTGCGAGTGGCGAAAGCACCATGTAAACTAATACAGGTAGATGTGGTTTTCTGATGAAAGCACAATAAGACTCCATGACAAAAAACAAACATTTTATTGTATACACATGGCTTAAGAAGTCATTTCTGAGAACATTTCACTCAGTCCTCTCTCTCTCTCTCACACACACACACACACAATGTGGTTACTGTGTTATCAGTATAGTGGCTCAGTATTAAATATATACAGGACTGGATCTAAAATCCTTGGAACTGTCTTACACAGTTTTTTCTTTGTGTTGCCACTCTAATTCAAGAGTGTGTAGTCTGGCAGTGTGGTGACTATGGTCAGTCTAGTAATATTCTATGTCTGTGCCCAAACTGCTCTTCATTTTCCCAAATGTATTCAAAGAACTGACTCATTCGCAACTGTCACATCTCTATCAAGGACACTGTTGACAGATTGAGTTTCGTTTAACTACACGAGAAACACTTTGGCAACAATTTAGTCTGTGTCGTGATTTCTTGTTTCATTTTAGCGCTCTTTACATGGGGTAAGACTAGAGACAAAATGTGCCCTGACAATATTTTATATATCATGTTTGACAGAGATTATGGCTCCTAAATATTTTGTGTTTAGGAGCCAAGGGCTCCAAAGGTTTTTATTTTGTCTGGAGCCCTGGCCTTTCCATTCTTCACTCTTCATAGATGCCCTCACCCTCTTCTTGCTCCATGTTCTCCAGCTTTCTCTATCACTCAGATTCCTCATTCATTAGTCCCTCAAAGTACTCCTTCCATCTACTCAACAAACTCTCCCTGCCTGCAAGTACATTTCCACTGATTTTTTTTACCACCCTAACATGCTGCATATCTTTCCCAGCTCGGTCCCTCTGCCTAGCCAGTCGATACAGCTCCTTTTCTCCCTCCTCTGTGTCCAACCTCTCATACAACACTCTCTACGCCTTAGCTTTAGCCTTTGCCACTTTTGTCTTTACCTTACGATTCATCTCCTTATACTGTCTACTTCATCTCTCTGGCTATCCCACTTCTTCTTCGCCAACCTCTTCCTCTGGATACTGTCCAGTATTTCCTCATTCCACCACCAGGCTTCTCTGTCCTCTTTCCTCTGTCCATATGTCACACAAAGCACCTTTCTCTCTGTGTTCCTTAATACTTCTGCAGAAGCTGTCCAGCTATCTGGCAACTGTTCATTACCACTCAGTGGTTGTCTTAACTCCTCCCTGAATTCCACATTACAGTCCTCCTTGTTCAACCTCTACCATTTGATACTTGGCTCTGCCCTCACTGTCCTCCTCTTTTTGACTTCCAGAGACATCCTATAGACCACCGTTATATGCTGTCTAGCTAAGCTCTCTCCAGTCACACCCATTAGTACCTCATTTCATAGTTTTGATATCTTCAGTATTATTCAAAAATGTGGAAGCTAGTAAAATAAGGTAAAAAGCCTCTGAAAATAGGTGTGCCTAGACTTTTACTGTATTTAATTTGATTGTGTGTTTGGTAATGAGTTCCAGATCAACTGAATGATTTTGCAATAAATACAGAGCCTATTATGTTGCCTACAGCTGTGGCTCTTAGTTAGACACAGCAGTTCTGTGTGTTTTACCTGCTCCTATACATCTGGCTTTAGACATACATCTGCATACATCTGCATCTGGTTTTAGACATACAGTACATCTTTATCAGACAGGTTTGTTAGAGTAGGGAAAAGAAAAAAAGAAAATGACCCACTTTGTTGTTCTGCTTTGAAATGTTTGCCACAAGAAAAATAATAAAACTGCATTTCTTGTAGATGTCAGTAGCCATGAAGAATCACCTGTTAAAGATGAAAAGCCGGCTGCTGCTGAACCTCAGAGTGAGAAGCCAGAAGACCAGAAGGAAACTGAAAGGAGTGAGGTCTTGGGTAGAAGATCAGCTGTGCTAGAAAACATCCAGGACATGCACCAGGAGTTCTTGGTTATGCTGGTTGAGAATGTTCTCAAAGAGCCATCTGAATCGAATAAGTTCAGCATAGAAGTCATCCCTGAGAGCAACTGTGCGGTAGTTACTTTTACTAACAGAAATGGTGAATCATTACTCACAACATTACATGACATCACATTCTATTACAACTAGGGCAGTCAGTAGATTAAAATATTTAATCGTGATTAAATCACATGTTTGCCATAGTTAACTCGCGTTTAATCGCACCTTTAAGCCTTAAGCCTGCTGTCTATTTTTCTCCCACACGCTGTCTCTGTTGATCCTGCCCGCTCCCGACCGGCAAACTAAACCCCGCCCAATCCCGCGAGATTTGTGTTGGGTCCTGCGGGATCCAGCTCCTAATGTTCAAAATAAAAGGATTTTAAAAAACCTACGTCAACGCGCGATAAAAAGAATTGTTGGCATTAAGTAAATAATGTGTTAACGCGATAATAACGCGTTAACTTTCCCAGTGTCATGGTGGGCTAGAGGTGAACACTAGTGTTGCGCGGGTCGGTTTTCTTTAACACCCGCCCCAAACCAACCCATCAGTAGGTCCAAACCGCCCCGCTCAAACAACCCAAAACCCGACCCGAGAGGAAAAAAAAAACAAATAGTTTACAACACGTTTTGATCGATAAAGAAATGTGTTTTGTAACTTTTTGACCTGACTGCCATTTTAAAAATGTCTGCCCTAAAACCGCCCGCACCCGCGGGTCAACCCGCATCACTAGTGGATACACTCGCAGGGAACAGGTCTGAATAGATACTTTTCTTTAAATGGCAAAAACACAAGTCCAAAACCAAGTTTCAGAGGACCTTCACTCTGAATAACTTCAACCGAGGACACAGGAGAGGGATTCTGCCACCGAACCCCCTTCTCCAATCCCCCGTCATACAGGGGTAGATGCTTTGTTTTCCATGCTCTGTGGAGTCTTATTGAGGCCACGGCTCAGGAAGTCACGCCTGCAAACATAGACAGGAAAGGAGTCATAGGCACAGTACTTTCAGATCCCAGAGCTCGGACACAAACTCTCTTTTTTTATCATAAAAAAACAACATTGAAAGTTTACGATTCAGGCCAAAATAGACTTCATCCATGTTCACAGAAGTAGCCCTTTGTGTTTTTAGACTAATGTGGCTAACAATTAAAATTATACTGTTGCTAATCTATGAATAATTACCAGATAACATTTTAAAAAGGCTGTTATGCTAACTAGTGACTACTGGCTTCCATCCATTGTCAGGAACAACCTGTATAGTGTCATATTCCATTTATGTCAGGCTACTTAGGCTACTTTTTTCATTATTAAGATTTTTAGTATATCTATGGGATTGTTGTATTCAAAGCTGATTTTCCATGTTTTTCTATGTTTCCATATTTTTGTGCATTAGATACAGAGAACTTCATCTTGTCATGCCCAGATAACTCAGTTTTCAGGAAGAAAAAACTGGATGTCAGACCTCTTGAAAACACTACAAAGGTAAAAGCTGAGGGCTTACCTCCAAATTTGAACTCAGACTACATCACGCTGTACTTTGAAAAGTATGGTGAAACACAGGGTGATGTGGACATCCTTGAAGATGGTCAGTCAGCTATAATCACCTTTGAAGATCACAAAGGTATGTCCCTTTCAAACTATATGATGTGCTGGGATCTTTCGCACTATAATGTCTGTTGCATTGTGTTATAGTTAAGTATATGTATAATGTGTAATGTATTTCCCAAATGTCAAAAAAGTTTTCAGATTCTGAAAAATCTTGTTATATTATTATACCACTGATATAACTGTCTGTCTGCCCATTTCTGCGTTGTTTTCCTCTGTTCCATGTTGCTTTTCGTTTAGGTTTTTATCCTTCGTATTGCCCCTTGATCAATGTATTCACTTTTGTGTAGTTCATGTCTCTGAACCTTTCTTGTGTGTTCCCTATTCTGACCCAGTGTATATGTCCCTGTCTGCAGTGTTGTTCATTGAACACGTTCCTGTTTTTCGTGAACGCTGAACTGAACAAATCAGTTTATAAATTATGAACGGGGACGTGAGTGACATTCACTTTCGCAAGACTGAAGACAGTTCACATTTTACGTTAGCTGATTACAGGCTAGCATGGTCGGACGCCTCTGCAGAAGGCAGTTTGTTTAAATGTCTGAATCCCGTTTTTTGAAGACATCGTGTAGATTTAAATGGGGAAAACCACACGTTTTTAGGTAGACATGGTTTGTTTACATTTTGTGTTAATATTGTCTGAATAAAACTTCCATATACAGTATACCTGCATAATATAATGCTTGCTTTAGTGGTAAGATCTCAACCTTCAATGTGACTTATGTCTGTGATTGCTCAGTGGTATGACAGACAGAAGGAGAAGATTGAATGAGGTTCAGACAGAAGGACGTTGAATTGAAAATGTAAAAACCCCAAAAATCTAACGAACGTATGTGATATAAAAAAAACCCAAAAAACGAATGAACGAACATGAACTAGTTCACTTTTTGAGCTGTGAGCTTAGTTTGCAATGTTTATAATAACTATGAACGTGAACCAGTTCATTTTTATTTGAATGAACTAAATTTTGAATTAGTTCTTTTTCAGTGTTAACTGGCACAACACTGCCTGTCTGTATGTTTGTTCTTGTCGGTCATCCATAACCCTATCCGTGTCTTTGGATTATTGTACTGCTGTTTATCATATTTTCTGCTGTAAGTCTGCATGTAATAAAGTCTGCATTTGCATTTGTGTCCTCTTTCATCCTCCTTTGTCCATTATGTTACAGTAGTGTACCTTGTGTGTAGATCATTTACAGGACAATGTATTAACATTGTATTTTTAATGTTATTGACCACCACAAACACTAATCTCAACCCTTTTATATTTGTTTTTCCAGCTGTAAACACAGTTATCACTGCACAACATTACATCAAAAAGCACCCTGTTCAAGTTTTCCCATACTATGAATCATTGGGAACAGCCCTCTATGGAAAAGACAGACCTGCTCTAAGACTTCCAGAACTTTTCATAGAAACAATTGATGAATCTGTTTGGAAATATCTCCAAAACAAAGGATCACTAGATCTGTTTAAACAAGAGGTGTGCGGACAGTTCTGTCAGGTGGATATTCAAGACTCGACTGTGAAAATCAGCCCTCTAGCTTCACTACTTCGCCAAGGTTTACAGACAAGAAAACTCATCCAGACCTGGAGAGAAAACGTCTCCTCTCAGTTCACTGCTATAATGTCCAAATATAAATCCTTGGAGATTCAAATTCACAGAGACACATGGAGCGAAATGGAGGTGGAAATCCCCAAGGCACTGTTGACTGAACCTGTGAATCTCACCCTTCATAAAGATCGAGGAACAGTGATCCTAGCTGGCCTTGCAGAAGATGTCCTTAGAACTGGGAATGCCATACAGAGTACAATTAACAAAATCACTCAAAGGATCCAAAGGGAGAAGGGCAGCGTGACAGATGAGATCAGTATGGCCCCGTCCATTTATGAAATTGTCAGAAGTGGTCTTGAGCAAGAAATTACAAGCAGCTTTCAAGAGATGAAGCTGAGTTACCACTCTAATGGGCAAAAGTTACTTCTCTGTGGTCTAAAACAGGAAGTATTAGAGTCAAAAAGTAAGATCTTAGAGGAGGTCCTCTGTCTAAAACGAAGAATGGTGGAAATTCATCCATCTGTTCTGGAATTTCTAACTAAGAGGGACCAGGAGGAACTGACTAGAGATTTGTTCTTATCCAATGGAATCTGTGCATCTTTGGAGATTCAGGAAAACCAAGTATTGCTTGTTGCCAAAACTGAAGGGTTCTTGAAGGATAGTGAAGAACAAATGAAAGCATTGCTAAATTATAAATCCCTTGACATAGAGGATCCCAGTGTGCTTAGGAAGGCGGAATGGCAAGATCTTATTACTCACTTAGATAACACGTTTAATTTGCCAACAAGGACTGTTCTAATAAACACACTGGGCAGCCAGGTGGTGGTTTCTGGGTATGCAGAGGCAGTCGATGTAACCCTGGAACAGCTGTCTGATTTTGTGCAAAACAATTCTAATATTGCCACAACTCTCAATGCCGACAAGATCGTTGTCAGATTCATCCAGGAGCTCAAAAAGCAAGACTGGTTTGAAACTGTGAAAAACAAAGTTAAAGTGGACTTCAAAGATGACAATATCTCATTCAGTGGCCCAAGGGTTCATGTCTCTCCATGCAAGCTTTTCTTTGAGGACATGATTTCATCCATTCATCATTGCAAATTGAAAGTAGCTAAGCCTGGCGCAAAGAAGTTTTTCAAGGGTAAAGAGGCAATGTATGTTGCTGCAGCCAGAGGCAATTTTGGATGCTTAGTCGAGCTGGTAGATGAAAATGAGGTTTTCCAGGCTGGTGCTGTCGGTGTACGAAAGAACACAGTCCTTACACCTGAAGGAGTGAAGATTGTGGTCAGCAAAGGTGACATGTGCTTTTATCCAGTAGATGCTGTAGTTAATGCAGCAAATGAAAAGCTGGACCTTAATGGAGGACTATCAAAGGCACTTTCTGATGCTGCCGGGCCACAACTGCAGGATGCCTGTCACCAGATCATTAGTAAGCGACAGCAAATTAACACGGGTGATGCTGTCCTCACCAAGGCAGGGGGACGACTATGCTGTAAACATATTATTCATGCAGTAGGACCTCAGTATGATAGCTCAAATCCTCAGAAAGCAATTGGACTTTTGAAAAAAGCTGTGCACAGAAGCCTGAATATTGCTGACAGAGAGAATTGTCAATCTATTGCAATACCTGCGATAAGTTCTGGAAACCTTGGGTTTCCAATGGATCTTTGTGCAGACACCATTGTTGGGGCCCTGAAAGAATTCTTCGAGTTTGTGAGTGGAGACTGCTGTTTAAAGAAGGTCCATCTTGTTGACAATAGTGATAAAACTGTTAAGGCTTTACAGGCTGCAGTGCAGAAAGTATATGGGGGAAGTTCCACAAGTCAGGGAAATATCAAAGCAAGCCAATCTCAGCAAAACACAAATCTACTAAGTTCCTCTAGTCAAGGTACATCACCGAGCATAAAGACGAATGAGGGACTGACCATTACCCTTTCGACGTGCAACATCCAGGACACTTCAGTGAGTTAATATTATTCTAGGCAGCAGCTTGCTTGCAGCAACACTCTTTGTTATTATTGGGTTTGGGATTATTGTTCGGATCCAAAATTTGCTCATTATGACTTTTTTGTCTGTCTTTAGGTAGACGTGGTTGTGAACTCTATATCTTCTGACTTGTCCCTCAATCACGGAGCCATCTCTAAGGCTATTGTCAGTGCAGCAGGCCCACAGCTCCAGGTGCTTCTTAACCAGCAGGCCACTGGCAAACAAAAGGTTGGGTCAGTTTTTGTCACTGCTGGCTGTAACCTTAAAAACAAACAGGTTTTCCATGCTGTGGCCCCTCACTGGAACCAGGGACAGGGTTCAGAACAGAAGGTATTTCTATGCAATTCTACCAGTTTTCCATGTCAAGAATGTAATTCTTACAGATGATGTTATGTGGCGATTGTTTGCTACTTACAAAGTGAGAATTTCTGGCACAATTACTTTTTTAATTAAATTTGCATATACACTGCATATTAGTGTGAATGCATATTTTATTATTATTCTTTTTACAGTAGAAGAATGCACTACTTCTTTTCCATGATAAATGTAGGCAAAATTCCAATGCTGAAACATTCTTTAATATCTGGTTTAATGTGCATGTATTCAGATTTTTGGTCGGCTAATCAGGGGCCTTGATTGTTTCAAATTTAGATTTTTGTGGGTATGTCGTAAGGAAGAGGGAGAAAGAGTGGCCTTAAAAGTGTGTAGTGGAGAGAGCGGCTTGCAGGGAGAATTGTGACATCATGGCTATGGTGGCCAGAAAGCGCCAAAACATGATGCAACAAATCAGTCTTGCAGAGCAAAAGACACAGCAGACTCATAAACAGGCTTAAAGACACTAAACCTCAGGTCAGTTAGACAGGTGTCATTGTTTGCTGTAGTTTGATTAAAAATAATCAGCCTGTGAATATGGCTTAGTGCAGTTTTTCCTCCCATTTTAAAGCAAAGGCGACCATTCCACCATAACCACAAATGGCTTGGTAGTAAACAGTGAGTTAACACCCTCTCTGTGGTTCAGTGATGAAACGCAGTGTGCTGAATAAAGAAAGTCAGAAGAGGTGCCAGTTCGGTACCCCACTGCGAGTGGAATTATTTTTGAACACCGACATATTTTGGCCTTAAAACCAATGTTCGGGTGTCTCCAAACACTGGTTTCGTAGCAACCACGCGATCACGCTTTGCCCCTTCTTGCAGAAACGTATTTTTGACATGTATTTTAGTTATAAATTAAGTATTTCAAGATAAAAATCTTTTTTGGGAAAGTACTCGTAATCTTTTTAAATGCTCTGCAAAGTAGATTATTTTTATTTTTGTTTTTCCTTATTAAAAAACACATAATTCAAATCTCTAGATTGCTAGATTACATGATCACTCCAAAAAAATCAAGTGACAGACCTAATAGCAGATGCAACAAAATTTCGATAAAATATTTTCACTCAGATCTTTTCTTTGTTGTTTAAATAAGTACGTAAAGTAAGTAACCCAGCACTTAATGATCATGCTGACATCCAATGTCTTGTCTTTAAACAGGACCTGGAAAGTATTGTGGATCAATGTTTAGCAGAAGCAGAGAAGCAGCAGCAGAAGTCCATTGTGTTTCCTGCCATTGGCACAGGAAACCTGGGTTTTCCAAAGACATTGGTGGCCTCACTTATGCTGGACTCAGTTCTTAAATTTAGCAAGAATAGAAGGTCCAGTCATGTGCAAGAAGTGGTGTTTGCTCTTCATCCTACAGACACTCAAACCATACAGGTAAGCAGTGTGAGCATTTTATATAGACAGACAGAAAGACTGGCAGACTGACTGACTGACTGGCAGGCAGGCAGGCAAGCATATCAAACGGACAAGACAGATAGATAGACAGACGGACAGACAGATAGATAGCCAGCCAAATGGATACACAGACAGATAGATAATTAATAAATTGTTATTGTATTCACAGGCCTTCACAGATGAGTTCAACAAAAAGTTTAACAATCAGCCATCCACACAGCAACAAAGGAAAGGTACAGTGTGTAATTTTTTTTTTAACACCAATGAAAACCAATCATCAAAACAGCAAATTTGTGTGAAAGGTTTGATTATATATTGTTTTTTGTGTGTCATATTAATTTCACAGGCCCTTTTTCAAACATCACCTCAAAATCAGGCATCCATGAGACCAAGGTGGGAGGGGTTACGCTGCAGGTTCTAAGTGGTGACATCACTAAAGAGAAAACGGACGTCATTGTAAATTCCAGCAATGATGATTTCACACTTAAAGCAGGTAATTTTTTACCAGGATTGTAAGCCTCGGTTAACAAAAAATGGTTTGAAAGAAATGGACAATATTCTCTTTAAGCCTCAATGAATAACGGACTGCAAAATTCTTCCTTTAGTTATTTTAGCTGTCTGTCAAGCTTTCAGTGTAAACTGTATTTGTACCACGTCCTACATACAGATAATAGGCACCTTCCTATACGCATAAAGGAACCGTGCTGTACCTAAACTGCACTGCATTGGCATGGAACTTGCAGCATGCTTTAATTTTCTCAGTGTTTGTGATTCTTCAGCAGTACAGTTCTCTCCCCACAGTTTATAGCCAAAAAACGTGGCCATGGAATCGAACAAGCAGAACGTTTCTTCTGTTTTTGATGCTTTTGATTTTGTGGTTTTTGATATTTATAGTTTTGGTTGAGTTTATTTTTTTCTCTGCATTCTTTAGCCGTGTGACGAATACCTAACCCAACTAACTTGTTAGTGATGTCCTGGTTCAGCTTCAGGTTTCTCACAACATTGAAGATGAATTTGTTAGCACCATAAAAGACTTCCTCTGAAATTTATCTTCAGCCCAAATAAGTGGTAGTGCTTGTACTTTGTCGACTTCCTAGTTGGTAGTTTGTGTCTCCACTATTTTTTTTTTGTGCAGACATTTAAAAAAAACAATGGCCTCTTTCCATGCTGTGATGACATTTCAACCAGTCAGAAAGCAGTGATGTAGTCAGTTCGGCTGCAGCCCACTTTTAGCCTTGCCGTTGAGCAGCTTGGATAACGCTCGGGTACGGGTCGCTTTATTTGTAATGGATACTTGTGTAGTGGAGAATCATCATACAAGACTCAGTAGGACAAAGGTAAACTTTGAAGCAGAAGAACATTTTTTCTTTCAAACATAAACTGGCTTCACAAAATCTTCAGTGCAGATACAGTTTTTTGAGGGGGTTACCTTCCAAGAGCACCTGCGTATAGTGAAAAACCGCATTGTTGTGATGAGGTAAAAAATGCCTATTTTTACAGTGTAAACAGCCTAATCATTTATGTCCTTTATAGTGGACATTTTGTTCACCTGTATCTTCCTTCAGTATTTGGAGTTACCCCATCAAGCCCT
>JBBPCY010071818.1:0-11561 GCA_037974405.1 Brachyalestes nurse | reverse complement strand
CTATCTATCTATCTATCTATCTATCTATCTATCTATCTATCTATCTATCCATCTATCTATCTATCTATCTATCTATCCATCTATCTGTTTCTGTAGAGGATGGCTGTGTGATGGCTGGCGTCCACTTACCACACCTCTGGTCTTCTTAGTGTGTCCTTCCAACCTACATATCACTTACTGCTTTAAAAAAACATAACCAAAACAGATGTATGTTTCTTTATATTTATTCTAATGTGTAATTCTATGTTGTGTGGCAAAACACACACTTGCTGTCCAGAATAAAACTTTGGACACTATTTGGATTAAGATCTATAGGCCTGAGGAACTTAATGTATTCAGAAAGTTTTATTGATCCCTGAGGAAATGGCTTATGTTTTGAAATACACAGTCTTATATACACAAATGCTGAGTATAAATAGAATAGATAAGTAACTCTTATCTATACAGTTAAGTAAATTACTAGTAACACAAATGGTGGTTAGAAGTATGTTACTGCATGTTGTAGCGTATCAGTAATATTGACATAAGCAGTGATATCCACACAGTAAGACTCCTGCACAAAAGATATTAGAGCACTTCCTGGAACTTACATTATGTGTAGGATCTTTAAACTTTAAAACAGATTTTCACACTCACACATATCTTGTACGAGAATGGCTTACATACAAACACACACACATGCACAAACCTAGACCAGCTCATTCCCATGCACGCACACACTCACGCACTATATATGCATGCACACATACACACGCTCATGCGTGCACGTTTGTTCATGCATGAAGGACACACATGTACGCACATGTCTATACACACACACACACACACACACACACACTGATCTGCATTGCCCTGCACGTTATCAGTCTCACCCACCCGGCCCACGTTTGGCTTTGATCTCGGTGAAAGCCAACACTTACAGATGTCGTTTCTGAGAGTGAACTTTGATTTGGGGGCTCTGTTTAATATTCGGGGAGTAGCCGTCACAAGTCAGCGCCCATACGTTGCCATAAATGTCCTGAACTTAGATAGTCATGTAAGTGGATGCAGCTTCTCTCGGCTTTGATGTCCTTTTTCTGCTTTTTCCAGACGCTGCTGAAGAGTTGAAGTAGCTCAAACGTGTCTCGCTGCCTGGCAAACAAGTTCTGTGGGTCTGGACGTTAAAAAGAGGTGATAAAGAACGGCCTATTTTAGTGCGCTTCTTAATGGAGCGGCTCGATAGTGCCCCTGCAATTCATATGGGCCCTCGCTGTTAGAGGGCATAGATTAGCCCCACTTCCTGTCTGAAAGATGAAAGTGTGTGCGAACATGCGTGTGTGTGTGTGTGTGTGTGTGTACAAGCCTACGTGATTCATACTTATATAGATTTGACCTTTACATAAGTGGCCAGTCATCAGCTCTCCTGCAAGGCCACTGATTGGTGATTTTTGCCGAGGCCGGGGGCCAGTGGGCGGCTTTAAAAGGCCCATTGTAGTCTCTCTTGCACAGATCTTTATTGTGCTCTTCAACCACTCTTTCTTCTCCTCAAGCACTCTTTTCTCTCCATCTTACTCCTTTCCCATGACCTCCTCTCTCTGCGTGAATTCTCTCCGCTCTTTCGGCTGTTTTGCCAACTCACAAGCACCTGTGTAGGTCAACACACCTGCGCCTGTGTTTAGGAAGACGTGTGTGGGCAGGGGAGGGGTGGGAAGGGGAGGGGAGTGTTGGCCGTTGCCACGGTAACTGGTGGGATATTTCTGCTCTAAGTGCGGTAAAGGTGAATGCCGCTCTGATATGATCTGTCCATGTAGACCACCATCAGAGCCGTGTGTGTGTGAAAGGGCTCATTGTGTACGGGGCCACACAGCCAGGTCTGCCCTGCTTCAACCACTTCATGTTCTCATGCATGATATCATTCTGACATCTGGGATATTGAGGGAATAGTTAGAGGGAATTAAATTTGCTCATTTTTCACCTCACCCTCAAGGCAGCCGATCAGCCAAGACATGCTCAGAGTCTGAAGTTTGCTTTGCAATGGAGCTACCAGGCTAATGTAGCTAAAATGCAAATATGTCAGCAAGGATTGCAAGCTTATACCCCACCAATTAACACTGTGCAAACTGTGTGTCGAAATCATCCCACACTCGCTCAAACTGTGTTAAATAATCTTATACAGACTTGTTTGTGCGGTTTCAGATACTTTACGGCATGAGCCCTGTTCACACAGTTTTCCTTGGAGAATGTAACTGTAGGGGTTAACTGTGAACATAAGCCAAATCCCAGTAAGTTGATACGGTATTTTATGTGCACAAGAGTCTGGAAACTACCGGGAGGGCTTTTGTATGAAGATTAACCTGGATACGGTGCCAAAGTGGAACGTTTATGCAATCCTTTTACAGTTAAGTTCATTTTTTAATGTGAAACAAAACTCAGGATGGTATTTCATACTTGATTCTTGAAAGGAGTGGCAAAAACCTGCCCGGCTTGCGTACATGGCTGTGACTTCATGATGGCAAAATGGCCTGGCCAGCAAAGCAAAATGTGTTTGTGATGCTTTTGAGTTTGTACATTTTCTACAAGAATTAAAATGATCCAAATAGTGCATTAGATGCCTAAGAGATCAATTTCTCACCTAGTAATTGCTGGGTACACCGGTTCAGCAGGACTGTAGCTAGGGAGTCCTGATGTAGGGACTAGGAAGCCCTATGTGCCTTGTATATGATTCAGAAAGGAAGAAGCTGTTGGTCTTCGATGCAGCTCACGGTGAGCTATAAATCGAAATAAAACCTCACAGTGTAGCCAAACGCTGTGGGCACCTGCTTTAGACAACAGGGTCTGTTTTCACAAACTGCCTCAGGAGAAGTAGTACTGGTTGAGAATCTCTGGTGATGTCTTATTTCACTGCTTGTGATGGTGATGCTTTGTTCAGTTTTATATATATGTCCTAAACCACATTGAGAAGTTTGCTCCACCTTAACGGAGATCTGGTGACTATTGACTCTTTAGACTCCAAGCATCCCTCGGCTGACCATCCAGAAAAAGAATAAAAATTGAGTGAATTTGATTTATCAAAATATTTCCTTATGGCTTTTATCATTGCACTAAAATGAGTTTCTAAGTGCCTTGAAGGAGGCAGAAGCTTTTTTCTACGTGGTTCTTTTACAGTTTTGATGGACATAAGACTGATTAGTACTACTAGATAGTGAATAGTTTAGTGAGATGGGTTACTGCCCCCACTAAAGTCAGAAAAGTACATTGAATGTTTTCAACATTACAAGCAAACATAGCACAGACACCCTATACACTAGTTAAGCACTGGAACGTTGTTCAGTGAATGTGTCTGAGGAGGAGAACCATCAAACTGTGTTGGACTCCACCCTAGACTGTCCAGCTAGACTGTCATTCGTTCACTGTTTCATCCATTGGCTGCCACTTAATAGCTCATTAAATATATAACAGCTGTCTGATGGTCTGCATTCGAATTTAAAATATAATTATATTATATGGCTTTTTTTAGGACAGTAGTGATAAATGAAAAATGACATTTTCTGGCTAGTAAATGTATTTGGATGGTGAACATACTGTAAATGTATTTGTAAGCAAAGAGTGTTAAGTATATTTTCAGTAAATATTAAGTAAGTAACATACAAATGTACAAAATCTCAGTGTGTACAAAAACAGTGTCTGGCAGTGTATGTCTAATTAGCTTCACTTTAAGCTAGTACAGCTATGACTATTGGAAAATGACCCTTACACTTCACGGAGATTCATGTGTACTCACTGACTCAGACATACACACACTCTCAAAATGATGTGTCTTTTTCTCTCACACACACATAGACACGCCACAGCAGCTTTTTAAAAGGGTAAGTTTTGATGTGTGTAGAGCTTGAAGATGGCAGCCAGCTGGGAAGATCATTAAATCATGTGGCATGTTTGGCTGTGGCAGCTGCTATTGCAGGATTAGTGAAATGTAAAGGGAGGAAAAAAGGTACAGTCTTTCGTCCCGCTGGACTTTCTCATGTGTAAAAGGGGAACGTAGTAAAGAAAATGTTGTTAGACCAGACTTAAACATTTTCCAGACCTGGACAAAATGTCTACATCATCTCTACACTGAAAATATATTGCATCCGCAGTGCTGTTCTTCATATTTTTACCTTTTGACCATAATTGAGTTACCCTGGTATGTTTTACTCATTTGGAAATGATGCGTGCATTAGAAAAAAGGAAATTCAATACATTTTGCTTTTAGTGTTTGCAAGTTGTAGCTTTGGTGGTCTTTACAGCAATAGTTGTACATAATCTGATTTTCTCTTGTTTTAGTCTTCCCTGCAGCTGTTTGTCCTCTCTGCCCTGTGAGAGCATGCTAAAGCAGGCCAGACTCCCATCCACGGCTCAGGGCTGGTTTGAGAATGTGGCTTACGGCTCTTCACAGAACCTTCTGCGGCTCTGGAGCCTGTGAAGAGGAGCCGTGTCGCTGCATTCTGAGAATCCAGCATCAGGCCTTTTAAACAGGCGTCTGGCTGCTGAGTGCTGGGTATGTGGCAATAAGCTCTCTAAAGAAGCTGTTGAGCTGCAGGAATCCAATACAGGCAAGACTGAGTGCCTTCGGTAACCGGTTCTGGTGCAGCTGTTCTGCCAGCCAGGCTGAATGCAGCAACCTTGCTCAAGTAGACCAAACTCACCTCAGCCCAGGTCACCTGAACGTGGCCTAGCTTCGTCCTGCTCTGCACAGTCCTAAATCAAGACTGTGTTATTCAGTCCAGTGCTGTCCTGTCCTGTTCTGCCCTGTCTTTTCTTTTTTTGTCTTGTCGTATTTAGTCCAGTCCAGTCTAGTCTAGTCCAGTCCAGTACAGATTAGCCCAGTCCAGTCCTATTCTGTTCTTTTCTGTTCTGTCCTGTTTTGTCCAAATGTTTCTTGTCTTGTCTTATCCAGTGTCCAATCCCATCCTGTTCTGTTCTGTCTAGTCTTATCTGGTGCGATCTGTAATCTAATCCGACCTAATCTAATCTAATCTAATCTAATCCAGTCTTTCCCCTTCCAGTCTAGTCCAGTCCAGTCCAGGGTAGTCCAGTTCTGTCCTTCTCTGTCCTGTCCTGTTATGTTTTGACTTGTCTTGTCTTGTCTTTTCAAATACAGTCCCATCCTGTCCTGTTCTGTCTAGTCTAAACTGGTGTAGTCCACTGTGACCTACTCTGATCTAATCTAATCTAGTTCAGCCCAGCCTAGTCTTGTCCAGCTCAGTCAGTTCAGTCCAATCTTGTCCTCTCCTGCCCTTTATAGCCTGTCTGTCAGTGCTAAATCCTGGTAGCAAATCAAATTGTGCTGCCATGGTCAGTTCTGGGTTAAGGATAGAAAACTTTGGAATAACTGGGAGAATTCAAGAGAATGAGTACCATAACACAAATAATACAACACAAATAAATATTTCGTACTGACACGTGGGTCTATTTACCTGCGTAAATACTGAGAGGATACGTATATTAGTTCCGTGGGTTTGTACTGTGAGTATTCCAGCGATGCTCCTGTGTGCGTTACCTGCTGTCTGAGTCGCCCTATGCCTCCGATCAACAGGATGTGTGTTGCTTTCCAGAGACACAAGGCTCCATTCATGTTCTCAGTTATTAACCTCGTGAAACAGAGACATTTAAAGTGTGAATTATGGGAAAATGTTCATAAATATCACTGCGGAGGCTTTCAGCGCTTTCCTCTCCAGCTCTTTCCCACAGAGGACAGGTGTCAGAGACACGTGTGTAAAATTAGCCACTGTTGATTAGAAAGGATTTTCAGATGTTATGAGATACCCCTCCCCAACTCTTTTTCAAATCTCTTCGTTCTTTCTTTCTCTTTTCTTCTACCTCTCTCTTTCTCTCTCTCATCCACCACTGACTTTCTCTACTTTTTTTCTTTCCCTCTCTTTCACTCATCCCCCACTGTCTTTCTCTACCTTTCATTTTTTCTTGCTCTTTCACTCATTCACCACTCTTTCTTTCTTTCTTTCTTTCTTTCTTTCTTTATATGTCTCTCACACTTGCACTATTCCCCACTATCTTTCTCTGTCTTTCAGTTTCTCTCACTCTTTCACCCATTCCCTTTTGTTCACTCTTTTACTCATTTCCCACCATCTTTCTGGACCATTCATTTTCTCTCACTCTTTCACTCATCCCCCACTGTCTTTCTCTGTGTTTCTCTTTCTCTCACTCTTTCACTCATCCCCCACTGTCTTTCTCTGTGTTTCTCTTTCTCACACTCTTTCACTCATTCACCACTGCCTTTTTTCCGTCTTACTCTTTCTCTCACTTACACTCATCTCAGCTCTTTATCTATCCTCCTCTTTCTCACTCTTTCACTTATCCCCCACTGTCTTTCTCTACATTTTGCTTTCTCTCTTTTTACTTATCTTCTCTCTTTCTTCACCTATATCTCTATCTCTCCCTCCCTCCCCCTCCCCTCTTTCCCCTCTCTCACTCTTTTTCACTGCCTATATCCCATTCCCTCCCACTCTCTCTCTCTCTCTCTCTTTCTGAAGTGTGTGTGTATGTTGAGTCATGAGTGTGTTCTAAGGGATCTAAGGGAAAGTCCCTGCTCTTTTCAGTCTGCACCTGGACTCTCTCACATTCCACAGTCCACAGTCCTGACTGAAGGGCCGCTGTGTGTGTTAATACGTGTATGCGTGTGTGTGAGAGTGTGTGTGTGAGTTGTGTGCTTACGCTCAAGCATGTGGACAGCAGTTGTGCCTTGACATGCCGAGTATGCCCGTGCCATTCTAGCCCTGCCCTAGTTAACCACATTAAAGTGCTCAGGAACTTTCAAGTGCCGATCTTTAAAACCCTGTTTTATTTTCCATTATTACCGAGGAGGAAAGTGACTGTGTACCTGCCTGACTTACTTAGGGCTATTTATACACACTCCATCTGCTTCCACTCCACCTTCACCTCACCAGCACCAGGGAGTGTGAGAGTGACTAACCTCTGTTAACACACACGCGCATCCACACACTTCGCTGCCATTATAGGCCTGCACAGTCTAAACCCACTGCTGTGTGTCCTTTGACTAAGTGGCCGCCAGTCAATCAATCTGAGTGCAGGAAAGTACCGAGCTCTGGAGGAATGCTTCCTGACTTCCAGCCTTTTAGATTTTATGTTCCAGTTGATCAAATCTGATCAAATGGTTGGCATTTGCCAACAAAGTACTGATGCATGTGTGGGTGTACTGACTAGGGAGACGCAGAATTTAGTAAACAAGTTAAAAGAACTTAGATCTTGACATGCCAATGACTATAACTACAGAACTGTTGTGCTGTATTTTATGTTAGTGTTACACTAACATAGTAAAGAAATCCAGAACATGAACAAAGCATAACCTGGACAGCACATAATGTTAGGTAACAGGCTAATAGGCTCAAACATTAATGATCAGAGGTAGACTTTGAGGTCCAGTCTTTAGAGAAAGTCAGAGGCTGAAACATTGGGGTTGTTAAAACACAGGGGGCTGTGCCTGGGCCTCAGTTCTTTTGGACATAATTGTGTTCTTAATTGTGTTCTTAAGGGATAAAAACGTACTTGTTTTGTTGACTGGACACAGAGGGAAATTTATTCCAATGTACATTAGGGGCAGCTGGTGGCCTTGTGGTTAAGGAGTTACTGCTGTAATCAGATGGCTGTGGGTTCGAATCCCAACACTGCTAATCTCATCACTGAGGTTCTCTTGGTGGTAGTCCCCTGCTTCACTTGAATGGGTTAAATGCAAAGAATTTCACACTGTGTTCATGCGTGATAAGGGGCCACTTTACTTCACTTTAACAGATCAGTAAGTAGCAGAATGATCAGAATAACACAAGAACAGACCCAGGTCTATTTGAGATTCAGGGCTATTCATGAAACATGCAGGCCTAATAACACCCTTGCTGAAAGTTACAGCAGAACTACTCTGCAAACAGTAAAAACGTGTCAAATCATTGCTTGTCAAAAGCTTCGTCTCTCCATGTGTAAGCTACAATATCTGATGAAACACCAGCTTTTTAGATTCTGATGTCAAGAGCCTTCGTTCTCCAAACACATTAAATCTGATCTGACTGCTCAAACTGAGCCTGATTAGAGCTGGCTTACTCCAGCAAGATTTTTCTGAAAATAAGTGAATAAACTGATAAAATGCTGCTCAAGAACAAGCTCATTTCACTGACCTACCTAGGTGTGTTCTAATTAGCTTGATTGACATCTTGCTGTGCAAAACTCTTTACTCTCAACTGTAGCACACACAATGGCTAAAGTTTTTTCTTTACACGTTAAAATGTACCCATGCTGATTTGGAGAATCAGATAGTTGCCAGCCAGTCCACATTCACGAGTGGTGATGAAATGGCAGGTTCTAATCTAAGGACAAAAATAAGGCCTAGACATATGGTCAGCCATAGCTGTGGTGTTTGCAATATTCTATTAGTGCCAAGTTGGCAGTGAGCACCATTCACTTTCCCACACTTGCTCAGATTTAAGGAAAGTTAGACTGTTCAAGCAGGAAAGCACAGTGTGTAAAGGGTATAAGAAGGACAAACAACACCTTGCGACTGGTGAGATTCAAGCTTATACAAGCTTTAGTAAGAATTAAAACTGCCAAAAGTTTCTGTGGTATATGCCTAATATATCATAGAAAGTGACACATTCCAGTGGAGTAATTGGAGATTCACTTTGCGCATGCATGCTGTGCCCCCAAGAAAAACATTAACCTAATTCAAAAGCAATAACTGATTTATGTTCCCTGGTGCTTTAAGGCTGATAGATATAAAAAATGACCTCTGTTCTGATTGGCTGACCCCTCGACAGCTGAAATCAAATACACGGAAATGAGGCTGAAGCAAGAACAAACTGCGAAGTTTGGAAGTTGAAAAATAAACGTAATCCGCTCCAGTTGGATGTGTGGGTCTATTGGAAGGCTAGAATCAGGGATTGACAGAAGTGGTACGCAAGCAAAATTTGGCGTCTGTGGTACGACAAATGCACACCAGTTTTCAGTCTTTACTCCGCAAATGCGTACCTGAATTTGGGTGCGTACCAATTAATTAATGTAGGTACTCATTATAGTACTACAGCAAAAAAAACTTCTGGCTATAATGATGCATGTTCCCCCCAGCAGCACAATCTTAACCATTTTCCACTCCAAAATCTCAACTGCTGCAGAAACAACACCCCATTTCACCTCAGTGTGAGGGGGGAGGGGCTAAACTACCACAGGCTGAATGTACTTTCATATGTAAAGTGTAATAAATGCTGTGTGCTTCAGTTTGGACTATATGAAGTTGAAGGCTGGAAGCGAATGACCCATTTTGAGCCTTTAACTATGCTGACAAGATACATCAGACTGTTGCAGTTAAAGTATATGGTCCCTTTAAAAAAGCAGCATGAGATAGATTTGCACGCTAAGAGTCGGAGCATTGTTCTCTTTCCGGCTTCATCTTTGACCTTGTCTCCTTTTGTCCACTCCATCCTCAGGGCATGACTTTTCACTGCATGAGCTTCAGACACAACAGTGAGACGGAGCTGCCGCTGATCCGTCGCGACTTCCTCTGCATTGTTTCACTCTGCGACTGGATACCGCCACTGACAGATGGATGACAGTCTCTTCTGGTTGGTGTTTTTAGAATGTGTGAATGTGTGAGTGTATCTGTGAGTTTGTTTTCATGGATTTTCAGGACAAAAATGTTCAAGCTAGTGTATACATATACATATGGGAAAATATTATACCATTCAGATACTTGCTTATATCCTATAATAGATATGGAACATACACTACCAGTCAAGGCTTTTTAAAACACTGAGATTTTTCTACATTTTCATGTTACTTATTTAATAATTACTAATTACACTCAGTATTCTTTGCAAGCAAATGCATTTACAGTACCTTCATTAACCAGAAAATGTCATTCATCACAACTGAACAATAAAAAAACACTAAATAAAATATAATCATGATGTGGATCACCTGACATCTGTTAGATATTTAATGAGCTATTAAGTGACAGTCAACGGGATGAAACAGTTAATAAGTGCATTTAAAGTTAAAGGACAGTCTAGAATTTGACTCTGTATCACCAACAACCAGTTAATAAGATGTCAAACATGCGCTGTTACAGATTCTTTCCTCTTATGAAGGAAACTTGTTTCATTTGACATATTTTCAATATTATTGAACATATACCTTTTAGTGCTTAACAGGAATAAAATTCTGTGGTGTGCAAAAATGTTTGACTATATGGGACAATATTAGACACATTTAAACACATGGACACGTACCTGTACATTATATAATGGGTATGGAACATATCTATAACCCCACATCCTGACATTGTGTGTGTGTGTGTGTGTGTGTGAGAGAGAGAAAGAATGAGTGCTGAGGTGGCACTGAGTTGACTTGGCTTTTTCTCCTGCAGTGAGTGATCAAGGCCAAAACTGGGCAGCTCTTGTTTTCCCACACTCCTGCGGCTGCGCTAACCTGTCAGTCTGACCTCCTCATGAGGCCTGTTTTCCATTTCAGCCACAAATGTATGCCACACACTCCTGCTCAGTGATAATTATTGTTCTGCATTTCCTCATTATTTCTTTGCCTTTTCGCACTGTGATGAGACACAGTGAAAGAGACACAGTGAGTGTGTGAGAGAGAGAGAAAAAGTAAGTGAGAGACACAGAGAAATAGATAGAGAGAGAGAGAGAGAAAGAGAGGAAGAAAAAGAGAGACAGTCAGTGAATAAATGAGAGTGAGAGAGAGGGAAAGGGAAAGAGAAATAGAGAGAAAAAGAGAGAGGGAGATTGTGAGATACAGAGAAAGAAAGAGACAGAGAGAAAGAGAGAAAATATTATGAGAGACAGAGAAACAGATAGACTGAGAGAGAGAGAGAGAGAGAGAGAGAGTCAGTGAATAAGTGAGAGTGAGCAAGAGGGAAAGAGAAAGAGAGAGAGAGAGAAAGTAAAATTGTGAGAGACACAGAGAAATAGATAGACAGCGAGAGAGAGGGAATGAAAAAGAGAGAGGGGGGATTAAATGTGACAATAAATCTTTTAGCCTCTGTATGTAAACATGTATCAGTGTTTTATATGTAACAGATGTTTTTCATTCTCCTCCTTACGTCTGTTCAGGTTTGGTCGAGACACAATCACTCCTTCTACACTGCAATGACCAGAGAACTCAGAGCCCTGTGGGCCAACACTAAACAAAAGCTCAACTCTCATTCTCTCTCTCCCTCCCTCTTTCTCTCTTCCTCTCAGTTCTCTCTCTTTCAGTTCTCTTTCTGTCTTCCCTCTCGTTCTCTCTCTCTCTCTCCCTCTCTCAGTTCTCTCTCTCATTAACCCCCTTCTCTTTTTCTATATCTCAGTTCTCTTTCCCTCTCTCTCTCTCTCTCTCTCTCTCTTTCTTTCTCTTTCTCTCTCTCATTAACCCCCCTCTCTTTTTCACTTTCTTTCACTTTCAGCCACTCTAGCCAGTTTACTTTCTGTTTGTAGTCAGGGCCTTTTGCTTCTGAACTCTGATTATACCTTGCAACCTGTGTGTGTGTGTGTGTGTCTGTGTGTGTCTGTGTGTGTCTGTGTGTGTCT
>JBBPCY010071817.1:0-11562 GCA_037974405.1 Brachyalestes nurse | reverse complement strand
GCAAGACCCTTAACCCCAAGTTGCTCCAGGAAGACTGTCCCCTGTAGTTAGGGAATGGAAGTTGTTTTGGATAAAAGTGTCTGATAAATGTAAATGTAGAGCTCTTTAAGGTAAAACACTGTCCCCTCACAACTGCACCACGTCCTCTTTAAGGTAAAATTCTTAAAATGATGCAGGAGTTACATTATTATTACATTTTTATTACACCTTAATCACTCCAGCTTTTTTGAACGGTTGGTGGTGGAGATGGTCTGGTTTGCCTGGGTGGTGTAGATGGTCGGTGATGGTGGAGATGATTAGTGTAAAGTGACCGTTTTGTCATACGTGAACACACCACAGCACACGGTGTGAACAGCACAAAATTATTCTTTGCGTTTAACCCATTCAAGTGAAGCAGCAGGCAGCCAGGAGCAGTGTGTGGGGACGTTATCTTGCTCAAGGGTACTTCAGAGGTGCTCCTAGCAGTCTTGGGATTCAAACCCACGACTTTCTGATCGCCCTAACCGCTATTGGTGTATTGGTGGAGATGGTTGGTGTTGGTGGGTAGTGGAGATGTTCTGATGTTACTCTCTGCAGAACCGCATGAGAGCCACCATTGAGAACCATGAGGCCAGCAACTCCTTACCCCCCATCAGCGTGACAGTGGCTCTGGGAAGAGAAGACCTGTCAATCAAGGTGAGCAAGGTCCACTGAGACCACATTAAACACAAACACACACACAATCACACACACACACACACACACACACACACACACACACAAAATGACACCCTTATATTAAAACATATTAACTTTCTAAATAAAAGCCATTACTGTGAGCAGAATTGCCAGCAGAAACAATCTCTGTCCCCTAGCATTAGCATTTGTTGTGAAGTTAGCCTGGTTAGCATGGTCTAGCAGTGCAGCAGTTCTTCCTGTGTCTCAGATGAAGGACCTTAGCGCTGTGGGCTCAATGCTGCTGAGGTCAGATCAGGATGGGTTCTAGGTCAGGAGGAACGTGCTGAAAGAGCTGCTGCAGAGTTCAATCACCGCTCGTTGCCTCATATTACACCCGTTTATATAAACCAACATTTGCATTAACGTCAGAAGCACAAACTGTCTGACCCAACTAGACATTAAACAGACTAATCAGTGCAGCATGGGGTTAAAGTTCACAGGACCCAGCTTACACATGTTCCACCTTAAATACTGATGTTACAGATCCAGTGTTTTACTGTGTAATTATATTTGTGCTCCTGTGTTTTTCATATGTGTGCATGTGTGTGTGTGTGTGTGTGTGTGTTTGTTTGTTTGTAGATGAGTGACAGAGGGGGCGGAGTTCCTGTGCGGAAGGTTGAACGTCTGTTCAGCTACATGTACTCCACAGCGCCGCGTCCAGAGATCAGCACACACCGCCGCACACCACTGGTACATACACCTTTCTCACACCACTGAACCTTAAACCAGCTATGAGTGTGTGAGTGTGTAAGTTACATGTGCAGTGTGTGTTTCTGCAGGCGGGGTTTGGTTACGGGCTGCCGCTCTCGCGTCTCTATATCCGTTAGTAACCCAGTGCGTAACGTCAGATTAATGGAGATTGAGAATTGAAGTCGATATGCCGTCGTCTTTCTATTTATATTGCTATATATCTGACTGTCCATCGGGAACTAAATATCACTAAACTCTGGCTGCAGCCCAACAGCTGACACACAAACTGATGGATGGAGCGCTGTGCAGGACACACACAACCAAGAAACACACACAACTAAGAAACACACACTCTCCATTTGATGCTGTAAAATAAATGTTTATATTTTACACTACAAGTGAACCACCTGATGCGTCAAAGAGACACTAGCAAACGACCCTGCAAAGCTACTATTTAGGTGCTATGCCTTTATAAACGGTATTTATCCAGCATTTATCTTCTCCTTCGTTCATTCATTGCTACTAAGGCACAAACGTGATCCTCCTGACAAAACGAAGTCAAATCAATCACACCAACATCAATGTGAACGTTGTCTCAATGACATGTTTAGTAAATCTTTATTTAAAAAATTAGATACATTTACAACATCAAAGTGACGTCAAGCAATATTACTGTCACTGTCAGACAATATTCACTATCACAGTGAATTTTAGTGTGGAACATCAGAAAAAAACATGTGCAACAATGGTTTATACCGTTTAATGTAATAGGCCATGCCCTTTTCCTCCTTTTGTGATGTCACTCACTTTTTTGGCCAAAAGAGCTTTAAAGAACTTTCAAAGATTTGAACATCTGCTGGATATTTTTCATGCAATTTTCAAGATATCAATACAGAAATGGTTGTGCCTGTATGCAGTTTTTTGATTAGATGTATGATAGCAACTGATTTTTTCCAAATTCTTCCACTCCAACAACCACCTGGGATACTACCTGGGATACCTTTCCAGTTAAAACCTGGTCTTTAGAGGGTAATGTTCCACAGTACTGCTCTACAGACCTCAAATCTGGTTCCTGGCTCTGGAATTAGTGGTCAGTCATCCACATCAGCAGTTCAGTGTTTAAGAAATCCAATTAAAGATCTCTGCAGTCATGTTCTACAGTAAAGTTCTGATCTGTGATGTTCCTTCTCCCTCAGGCTCTGTCCACAGATTCCGTGGAGAAGCTCCCTGTGTGTAATAAAACCGCCCTGCGCCACTATAAGTCCAATCAGGAAGCAGACGACTGGTGTGTCCCGAAGAAGGAACCGCTGGGCCTGGCCAGGAACACTGCATCCAGTTGAAGACCCGGATCAGGCGGCTTTGAGAAGGAGTCTCCAGCCGGGACCAACACATGACCTTCTGAGAGCTGAGGGGAGTAAAGGGACCAAACCCAGAGACTCTGTAGAGAATGTCGGCAGCTCTGACTGAATAAACAGAATCTCAGCAGCTGCAGCGTTCTTCAGGCTAGTGAGTCGCCCAGAACCTGAAACCCCCAACTAAAGTGGAGAACATCTGCACTAAAGTGGAGAACATCTGCACTAAAGTGGAGAACGTTTGGAGAACAGTGAAGAGAGGATGTGTCCACAGGACTGTGGAAGTGTTATCTGGTGAGAAGATAGCATGGAATTAAAAATTTGAGATGGGATCAGGAACTAGATTTTACTCCACCTGCTCCCGCCAGGGCCAGACATTGTGACACATCACTGCCTCCAGGGGGCGCAGGGGAGTGAGGGTTTTACACAGTGAGGGATCGAAAATGTTCTGTGGTGTCAGAAAAACCTGAGGTAAAATGTGTGTGAAGGAAAAGGCTAATGGATAAAGAAAGTGCTGAAGGAAATTAGAAAGTTTTTTTTACAGTAATATCGGAGTTTTATCAGAGTGAGAAGTTTTTATTTTACTGATAGTCTTGAGGTCAGTCTCAGTTTATCGCTAGTTGTTCTGCCTGCTGTGTGTGTATGTGTTTCCAGGACTGTTGTCAAAACTGTTGTCCTCACTGAGAAGGGATGGGGGATGAGGGGACAGCAGTTCTGTTCTGAACTCTGTGTAACTGAAATAAGTGTAATTTTTGGCATCCTTTGATTTTTATGTGATGAAGGAATTTTCAATATTAATAAAGTTTTCCGATTCTGAACTCGTAGTGTGTTCAATGTGTGTGCAGTGAGTGTGTGGTGCGTGTAAAGTGTGTTTTCAGGTTCTTGTCAGCACTGCCCCCTGCTGGTTGTGTGAATGATCACACCTCCTGCTGCAAGAGTTGACTGGATGGTCAACTTTAGATGACAGTGACAAACAAAGAGGACAGGGGACAGTGAAGGGGAATACGATGAGGATGCAGTGAGGGGAGAACAGTTAGAGGACAGTGGAGGCAGTGAGAGGATGACAGAGGTCATTGAGGGGAGAACAGTGAGAGGATGATAGAGGTAACTGAGGGGAGAACAGTGAGAAGGACAGTAAGAGTAGGAGAGCGAGGGGGGCAATAAGAGGACTACAGTGAGGGGACAAGGAGAGGAGGACCGTGAAGGGAACAGTGAGTGGGATAGTGAGGGGAGGACAGTGAGGCGGGTATTGAGACGAGGACAGTGGGGTGGACAGTGTGGAAGCCAGAGTGAAGAGGACAGTGAGGAAGGGACATTTAGGGGCACATTAGGGAGGACAGGCAACAGTGAGAGAAAGACTGTGAGGTGGACAATGAGAAGGCCAGGAGAGGAAAACAGTGGGAGGGCAGAGAAAGGTGGTCAGTGAGGGGAGGACAGTGAGGAGGACAGTAAGAGTGGGGTAGTGAGAGGAGAACAGTGAGGGGACAGCAGGAGGAGGACAGTGAGGGGTGGTGAGGGGAAGACAGTGAGGGGGATGGTGAGGAGGGGAGAAGGAAGAGGACAGTGAGGGGATTTGGGAGGACCGGGGACAGTGAGAAAAAGACGGTGGGATAGTGAACTGGTGTTAGTGTCCGTAGTGGGATATAAACTACACTTTAATGATAGTTCAAGTTCAAATTCAAGTTCAGGTTTATTTATATAGCACATTATCATACACAGAAGGTTATTAAAGTGCTTTACAAAAAGGAAAATTAAAACAAGGATAAAGAATATTTAGAATAAAATATAACAGAAGTAAAAATACATAAAAGAGCATTAAAAGTGCAGTAAGAGTGCAAATATTTAAAAGTGCGGTAAATTGTTTAAAGGAAGGCAGAGGAGAATAGTGCAGTTTTCAGCAGCTTTTTAAAGCTGGCTACAGTCGGTGCAGATCTGATAGTCATGGGCAGCTTGTTCCAGCAGCGAGCTGCATAATGACTAAATGCCATTTCGCCAGTTTCAGTCTAGTTTCACCATTTCTTCTCACCACTGGCTGTCCAGCTCTTGCAGATCTAAGAGACCTACCAGAAATATACACTTTAGGCATATGAAAGATGTATGCAGGAGCCAAACCATTGAGTGACTTGTAGACAATGAGTAATGTTTTTAAGTCAGTTCTGTACCGAACTGTGAGCCAGTGCAGGGACCCGAGAATAGGAGTAATGTGCTCTCTTTTCTTGGTTTTAGTTAGAACTCAGCAGCATTTTGAATGAGTTGGATCTGTCTGATGGACATATTGGAAATTCCAGTGAGGGGAGCATTACAATAGTTACAATAGAGCATTAAAGTCATTAAAGTGCCTCCCTCTCCCTTTAACTCTGTCTGAAGGGCAACAGTCTTCTACTTATTCTACTTCTTGGTCAAAAGTATTGGCTTCTTGTGCAGAGGTATTGGTACCCTTGTCTTTGTACAAAGGTTTTAACACCTTGTCTTTTTGACCTATGTTTTATATTAATCCTCATTTGTGAAAACACAGTAACCACAATAGCAACACTTTAGCAACCACTACATTTACCATAGCAATTAGCCAGTTACACCTTAGCAAACACCTGCACTGCTATAGTAACCACCTAGGAACCACGGCATCCACCTAGCAACAGTAGTTACCATAGCAACTGCGTCATCACACTTTGCATTTTCTCGTGGTAATGAATTGATTATATAATGATTAAACAGATATGCTCATATTAGAAAAGCATTTTGAAGATGCTTCAGTAGGACTCTCTTTTACATTTACTGTGTAGTGCATAAGCCTTGGTCCCCCCTCACTTCTTCATATTTTGCTTCCAGAGATCCAGACGTTCTTGTATTTTAATGCGGTCTTGAGGAACAGTATTCCAGGCTACCTACAGGACTTTCAAAGACCCTCATTTAATAGTATAAGAGTCTTTAAATTGTATTTTTGTACCAACAAGGTGGTTCAAAGCAAAATATAAAGAAGTGAACCAAGACTTTTGCACAGAACTCTAAAAATATGTACAAAGCAGAGTGATGAGCTCAGGGGTCAGCCAGGGATTAGTCAGGGTCAGAGGTTTCTCTGACAGGAGAGAGAGCTTCCATTTCTTCATCAGCCTACACACACACACACACATACACACACACACACCACACAAACAAACTCATTAAATCACAAATATATAACCTTACACAATTACATAATATACAGAACAGAAACACACAAACAAATATGTCACATGTGATACCTCCTGGACCTTCTTCAAATCTTCAAAACTCTTCATTAGTCTGTTAAAAAATGACATTGTAAATTCATAGTAGACACTGAAGTGAAATTTTAATAATTCATAGTAGATACTGTATGATTTGTTGTTGATCCCAAACTATTCTTAGTGGATACGGTCACATCCTGGTCAGGGGAGCTTAGGTAAGAGGCACACATGCAGACTCCAGACATGACTCTGACTTTCTTTATTTATCTTCCAGAACATAAACTGGCACGATGGCCAAAAGAACACAGAACTAAAACAAAGATAGAAGCTCTAAACGTAGACACAGGCAAGGGTAAGCGTGAGGGTGAGTGGACAAAGGAAATGTGAAACAAACAGGGCTTTTAAACAGAACAGAACTCAAAACAGGTGAAAACTAAAGTGTCATTAAACTAACGGCCAGCCTGGCCTATTTAGCTGCCACACCCCTAGTCAACTTAAAAGTCCCAATACTATAGCAGCTTCTGGCTGCTGACTGGGGTTGTGACAGAACCCGCCCCCCTCGAGGGAACCCTGTCCGGGCCTAGCCCCTTAGCGCCCCCCCCCCAAAAATATTTGGGGAGACTCCCCGAGCCCGCGACCAGGCCTCGTAAGTACCTCTTCCCCAGGGGCGCGCCACCGGAGCGACCGGTGGTCCTGGACCCTGCCAAGGTGGTGGCAGGGCAGCGGCTGCCACGACGAGGCATTGGAGGTCTCCAAACCAGCTCTGGAACTGGGGCTCGGGTGCGGGAGCAGGCCCTGTGACCTCGGGTGCGGGAGAAGGCGCTGGGACCTCGGGTGCGGGAGCAGCAGCTGGGACCTCGGGTGCGGGAGCAGGCGCTGGGACCACAGGTGCTGGGGCCATGAGAGCAGGTGCGGGAGCAGGCGCCTCTGGAACGGGTTTCACTGGAGGGCGCTGTAGGCATGGAGCCGCCACTGGCGGGGAGCCGGGACGGGAGCCTCTCGCTCCAGGGACGCAGTGGCGGCTGGCTTAGGCTCTCTCTCGGCAGCGGGGCTAGGCGCGGCAGCGGAGCATGGCTCGGCAGCGGGGCTTGGCTCGGCAGCGGGGCTTGGCTCAGCAGCTGCGGCTACGTAGTCAGCCAAAAAAACCCTTGAGCCACTCGAGCTAGCCCTGCAGCTCCGTCAGAGTGGCTAGGTTGGGCTGCAGGTCGAAGGAACTCCCTGCCGCCACCATCAGCTCCTTGAGCCACTCTAGCCGGCTCCGTGGCACCACGAGGTCCGGCTGGACCTCCTCCCAGACTGCTACGGAGGTGGGGCTCGTGGCGGCCCCGAGTGAGGACGGCTGGTTCAGCCCCGTGTTCGCCGAACTAGGCGAGTCAGAGAGGAGCCCCGGCGGATAGGTCCTGGAGGAGACTTAAACGTCCCAATACTATAGCAGCTTCTGGCTGCTGACTGGGGTGTTGCAATGTCATGGAATAAATCTAAACAAAATAATTTTATGATTAATACATTAAGCGACAAAGTATCTGTTTTGCTCAATAGTGTAATGGCATTCATTGGTGGTGGTTTTGGTTTCATTATATTTAGTGTATATTGTTTAGTGTTTGGTGTGTAATGTTTAGAACAACAATACCACAAACCCAAGACAATATATTATGAAATGGAAATATGGAGGGCTTCCTCTCTGGACTGCAGGGTCCAATCTGAGCAAATGTATTTCTTAAATTACATTTTCAGATCTCTTTATCAGATTTCAAATTATATGTGACCAAACTGGATATTTTCTCCTGCGCATTTCCTAATGTGGTTATGGCTGATTAGAGTCTAACAGGTGTAGGTAATTGTTTTAGCCAAGTTGAAATGGGTAAAAAACATTAGGACAAGAACAGACTGCTGGGGCTAACTCTTATAGACTCCACGCTCATGTGTTGAACTGAATTATTTTAAGCCATTTTAGTAAACGTCGATGACTAGGTTGAGTCTACGTGGTTGTGGTGAATAAGTTTCTGCATTGGAGTTGCCTGTCATCAGCGTGGACCTCCTGTGTCTACTGCTTACCTGTGTCTACTGTCCTGGGGCCTTATTTATCAAGAGTGTGTAGAAAATATTCTAAATTCTATCCTACGAGTGAAATTTAGAATATGCGTAAGAACAGAAAGTGAGATTTATCAAAAGTTTACTGGGTGGTCTTACACACCAGTAAGTAATCAGCAATGGTAAATCTCCCACCTTCTAAATCCCCATGCTGGAGCATGTTCAGATGAATTTGCATTCTGCAACGCCCCCAAACAACCATATATGGTGTTAACATTCCCTTTAAAACCGTTTCAAGTTTTATTGCCATACAGCTAACAATGTAGCATCATTATCTGTAATGAAATATAGGAAAAATTGAAGAGAGAAAAAAACCCCATATATATATATATATATATATATAGCCCATATATAATAGGGCTGTAATGGTACATGTATTGGTACCGAACCGTAATGGTACATGGGTCACGGTTCGGTACATGATGTCGTACGGAGAATACACTGTATGACGGAGAAGACGTGATTGAAGTAATAAGGAATCACAGAGGCACCAAAAAGAGTCACTAAATCATAAACCTGGGTCGTAGTGTGGTGCAATAGTGCCACCTACTGGCGTAACACTTCTGTTGCCTTACACATATATGAAAATATAAGCAAGAGTGTGTTTACTGGTTAATACACTGCTATTTCTTTAAAATAAACAAAAACAAACCAAGCCTCATTCTTTAGAACTTTTTGTTACTTAACTTTGCTGTACTGGAACTGTACTGAACCGTGATGTCAGAACTATAATGTGAACCGAACTTTCAATAAAAAAATATATCTATATATGCTATTAATATTTATTTATTAAATTCTTTCAATATATATATATATATATAGAGTTAAGTATTACAAGTATATATATATATAGAGTTAAGTATTACAAGTACTGAAAGAGTTTAATATCTACAAGTATTAATAGCATGTGGAGTGCAAAACTGTGCAGTAGGGGTTTAAAGTGACGTTGTGAGAGTCCTGTAGTTGTGGTGAGTGTATGCTGTGTATAATGGAGAAGCAAGCAAAAAAAAGAAACAAATCATGACACAAATCGAACAGTATTTGTCTCGGTTACCTACTCATGAGCCATTTTTGGCAAACAAATCAGCGCACTCTAACTGCTTGCTCTTTGAATACTCGCTCCTTGCGGTGCGCACGGTTTGCTAAATCTTCAAGCAATGCAAGATGAGCCATGTCCCATGTATGCACAACACTTGTTAATTTGGCTAATTAATACATTTAGTAATTATGAATCAAATTACATTAAAAACTGATGGTCACATTGTTGCGAGGTTCAAATTCTACCACTGTGTTGTGCGTACATGTGGTCAGAGGTGTGTGTATATTTATGCACATTTCTAAGCACAAGTACAAGTTCATAAATGTTTGTTGAAGTGAAACAGATGGATAAGTGAACCATAGGGATAATATAGCTGCTTCAGCAATCTGCCTGGACTGACCTGGGTGTGAGTGTGTGCCCATATATGTGATGGAGCAGCCCAGTTTTGCATCTGAAGGAGTGTGAATGGTGTATGCATTAAAAAATAATATAATTCTATAATTTATATTGTTATATCTGTAATTGTTGTTGGGCTAGTTCTGTTGTGTTGCTCTCCCAAACTAAGAACTTGCTTAATTGAAGTCCCAGCTCCTTAACTGGGTGGCGTTCTCAGCTATTACTGCCTGGTGGAATTGCTCTTTGGAAGTGTTTACATTTAGAAATTCAGAAATAACAGCTTTCATAATATATAAATGGACACAAATTTCGGACATATATTTGCTGAAGAAGCATATAGCTTAATTTACTTTATACCACTTTAGGACACATTTAATCATCACAAATCCTTTAACTGGAACGGCAGGGTAATTTTAATGCCAAATATTAACAGCTATGTTTTGTCAACTTTATACCCAGATTGGAGAATGAGAAATACACAAAAGAAGTTGATGATTTAAGGTAAAAGAAATACCATTAAAATGATCATGTATCACTTTTTTGCTGAAAACTTTTTCTTTTTACTAAAACATTTCTTATTTTTCTCACATTTTAGGCAGGAGAATGGATACCTCAAATCTGAAATCCACAAATTAAGGTAAATTATAAGGTTAATAAACCAAAATTAATTAAACTGGTATTATAACACACACACAAAAAAATTGAAACCGTTAGCTGGTGTGACCTTTTTAGCATCTTACTTACCTAAACATATCCTAAAAATGAATAAAATAAAAGAAAAGGAAGTGAGGAAGAGAACTGAATGGAAAGAAGAGAAAATCTAAAGAGAAAAAAAGAAAGCGGAATAATGGAGGATAGAAATACTATCCTGGTGGAGAGGAGAAAAGTATGACGGGCAAAAGGCAACTAAGAAGTGAGTTAGAGGAAATAAAAAGTGAGGCAAATGAGACAGTGAGAGGGAAAGATAGAGACAGAAAAAGAAAGGATGGGGAAAGAGAAAGAGAACGACGGAGAGTCTTCATGAAATGTGAAATGTCTGAAGGTGTTTCAGGAGTGCTGAAGAACTTTGCTGTTCAGGAATCATAGATAGACATCAAAAAATTAGAGAAAAGAAAACATCTTCATAAATTTGATGGAGTCAAAGGTATAATGGACCTGTTTTATTTTCCTCTGACGGTTGTACTTTATGCATAAAATTTCATCACAAATCTTAATTCATCTTAACTTAACCAAAGACAGAGTCAGGTCAGGATGCAGTCAGAAAAGGGTGAAAGCCAGGATGGATGGCGATGGAATTTAGACACAACAGTCTGTGGAAAGTTACAGCCAGGATGTGTGGAGACAAGATGGAAATTCTACAAGAGCATCTTAACTGAAAAGTACTTTCATCAAGAAAGCCTAGGTATATTAAGTGTCCTGCCTTCCAGTAGTAAACTGGGTGTAGTTCTTAGAAATATGATTTAAAACACAGACTCCAGGCGTCTTGAATTCATGCTTAATTTATTTTCAGGACAAAGCTTCGGGACAGCCAAACTGAATTGCACAGCTTCAGAGACAGGTATGGTAGTAGATTAATGAGTCTAAATCTAGATCCACAAAGTGGGTGGCAAATTGTTCAGTGCTTGAAACATTGAAGCTGTCCACCACAGTTTATTTGTCAGTGTTCTACTTTTCTTCCCTTTTATAGCCTATCTACAGTACCTTCTCTTCCCTCTCTACTCTCTTTGTGGTTTCTACTTTCTCTACCTTTCCTACCCTCTCTACTTTCTCCATCCTCTCTACTTTCTTTAGCTTCTTTCGCTGATTTTCTATGAATTAATTTCTTAATTTGCTCTTTTGCTCTATATCTTTTGATACTACTTTTATGCTTCCTGACATATTGTTTATGTGTCATGTGTGACTTTTGTGAATGACAATGGGCGATTTAAAAATTGTTGTTGATTAAAAATGCTGATTTAAGACTTTACTTGGTGCTTTTAGTTTCCAATTAGTTTCATATTGTATCATTTCAGTGCACATGTATAAAACAAACACATATACAAGACATAGGAATAATTAATATATACATATA
>JBBPCY010071816.1:0-11562 GCA_037974405.1 Brachyalestes nurse | reverse complement strand
ATGTCTGCCAACTAGTGGTAGGGAATACAAATGCCATTTCACATGATATTTGTAACTACAGTCTATTTTATTCATGACGATGTCTTGTCGCAATTCTGCAACTTTGGCACTTAAAAGGTTAACTATGCACAATTTCCCCCATAATCCAAATGTAGTTTTTCAGCCAATAGCTGTTTGGTCTTCAGTGAGGATATCTTTATTCTTGTAAACATCCATGGTATGCAATATATAAACTTGATGCTCAGGTTACGCGAAACAGCCAGGTGTAAACGGCATTAACCCAAAAGGATCCGGGAGATTAAAAGCGCCAAATGTTTACAAAAATGGAAGCAATATATATAGTCCACCTGCCAGCCCTAAACAGTACAAATTATGTAATGAAACATGCAGTCGATCAGTGTTCTAGAAGTACAGGTGGTTAGGGGTGTAATGAGACAGACCCCACACAGTTCGGATCAACGCAAAATGATAACTATATTCAGCTGTGGCACTAAGGCTGGAATGCAGGGGTTAAGTGGGCAGCTGGTGGCCTGGTGGTGAGGGAGTTGCCCCAGTGATCGGAAGGTTGTAGGTTTGAATCGCAGGACTGCCAGTGGCACCACTGAGTACCCTTGAACAAGGAACTGTCTCCACACACTGCTCCCTGGGTGTTGTGCGGGTGACTGCCCACTGCTGTTTGATAGTTTAACTATTCTGTGCATTTAAAGACATGTCTTAAACAAACCCTGTACCAATATTCAACACTAATGTACATAGTCCTACTTAGAGTAGTTTGGGTTGGTGTCCAGGACTTGGTAAGTTTAGTGATTGGATGAAACTGTGAAGCTTGATACATATGCACACTCAAATCAGAAATGATGTTACTCTTTGATTGAGTGCCCGTGCTGACCCATGTTCACCACCTACAGTGTACCTACAGTGAGCACATGAGCATCAAAACTGGACCATGAAGGAGTTGAAAAAGGTGGCCTGATCTGAAGAATTCTTTTATATGATATTCACAGTTGGGTGCATTACTAGAGTGTAGAAGGCAAGCTGGATGGAGGCAGTTTGATGCACTGAGGGATACTCTGGGTTCTTGCATTCACGTGGATGTTACTTTGACATGTGCCATGTAAACATGAACACGGCACAGAACAAGGCAGTGGTATTCATTAATGGCAGTCGCCTCTTTCAGCAGGATAATGTGCACTGCGATTCTGCACAAATTGTTCAGGAATGGTTTGAGCAACATGGCTTCAAATTGTCTCCAAATTCCACAAATCGCAGTCCCATCAAGTATCTGTGGTGTGTTCTGGACAAACTAGTTTGTTCCAGGAGGCCCACTCTTTGCAACTAACAGGATTGTCGCTAAAGTCTTGGTACCAGATCCCGAAGCACACCCTAAGAGGTCTTATTGAGTCGAACAAGTCAATTTTGGCTGAATGAGTGGGACCTATACAGTATTGGTTTTTATGGTATGACAGATTGTTGTAAGAATCCCAAAAAGTCCTGACACAATTAGTTTTTTGGTGGCTGCCCTTGGTGTGTGCGAATGAGCATGTATGTGTTGGCTCAGTTGTCTGTCTCTCGCAGCATTAGTCATTCTCCACTCATTAAAGCAAATGGCACTGCCATTTGTAACTATGCAGTCTCACATTATCTCAACACTAAACCGATAATCTTGCAACTGTCAAAGTTAATCTTTGACTTTAGTTACATAGTGCCTTCAAGAAGTGCGCTTCATTAGAATGTGGGACAAGTAATCACTGTGTAATTTGATTTACCCAAGGAGCATGGAAGTGACCAACAGGAACACTCCTTATATGCCTGAATCCCTGGGGATAAACTCCAGTAACCTAATTAGACAGGTATACGGTTATGTGTTGGTTTTTGTGACATCACAAAAAACAGTAAGACTTCTCTAATCTCTACTGCTAACTTTTTAAAATAGTTTTTATCTTTAGTTTTCATTAGCATGTAACATTTTTTCATGTAGCCTAATCTTTATTTTTTGATTTATAATACTCTTCTTGCAACCAACCTGGTAAATATTTTATGTGTAACTACTGAATATTTACCTTGTCAGAGTTATTTCTCTGGCACCACCCACTCTGAGTCAATACAAAGGTCGTAATAATGAGTAACTACAAAGGATATGTTGTTTGATATTAGGCACATCAAACAACATCAGCAAACGTAACATGGTAAACAGAAGACTAGTGCTATCACGGTACCAAAATGTCAGTATTCGAAATTACCAGTGAAAATCCACTGTTCTCGGTACCAATTTCGGTAACAAAGCAAAATACAAAAACATGAATTGAACAGCAACTATTCTTCTTAATTAAAAAATGTATTAATACATTTTTGTTACATTTAAAGTTGTTCCTTGTTGACATTCTTAATGCACAATGAACAAGCATGAACGATCAAGTGTTTGTATGAAATAACATTCACACACATTAATTAATGTTCACTCACTAACTTGATGTTAGATAACATATGAAGTCAGTAAATTAGAGTTTAGATTCTCTGCCCGAACCCGGCCCGTGATCAAGCTCGGAGTGTCAGTTTACGAACACACCCACAGTTGAGAACGCGCGTTATAACTGTGCACGTATTAAAAAATTGTCGGGTTTAAATCGGGCTCGGGCCGATAATGTGTAACGCATACAGTTAATGCGTCGGGCCGGGCTGGGCTCGGACACAGGCTCGGGTAGGGTCGGGTTTAATTTTTTGGGCCTGATCTAAGCTCTAATGGTATCTTATTGTAAAGCCTTACCAAACTATACAGGACTGTATTTGACTGGACTTATTTAATCAAACTGCGCAAACCGTATTTCATAACCCAGAACTACCCAGATACAAACATTAACCATACATTTGTTCTCTAATGCACATATTTTGGCTACACAGGTCATTTAAAAGCCTCTGCTGTGTAAAATTAGTACGCTATAATGTCCTGTTTTTTTAATGCTATAGGAGCATTAAATAGTTAATAAAGAAACTTTATTCTGATACTCGCGTTAGCATTAGCCGCGCTTATGCGAACGATTAACTAAGCAAATGGCAATGTTTATTTCAATCTGACATTCAAATTAATATAGGGTATATTTTTTATAACAAAAGTGATAAAACGTATCTGCTTGAATTCTTTCATTAAATCTGGGTGACGTTCTTTGAGGTGTTTTATAAGGTTTGATGTATTTCCTCTTTTTGACATAAAACTTCGATGACACCGCTTGTAAATGCCTTTCTGGTGATCAATGATGTTGCCCTTGTCATCAGCCGCAAAAACAAAATACTTCCACATGGGGCTCTTTCCTCCTTTCTTTTCAACAAGCGGATTCAGAGCCTCCTCATCAGCAGCATCGCCGGTGTCAGTATTAATCAATTTGTTATATTGCAATACTAAATTGCACAGATACATTGTTGTGGACACTTATTTCCATTTGGCCTCTAACCGGACTCTAGCGACAGGAATCAATGGAGTCTAGTCTAAATCATGATTCCATAAAGAAAGGACATATGTGGGGAAAAAGGACAGTATATAATACATAATACTCAATGGTTTGATATAAAGATTATGTATAAGGTAGATATAAGGTGTTGGAGCTCTTTTTCCCACTGGAAGCTTTTGAAAATACTGAGGACATGGAGGGAAGGGGGCGGCAGCTGTAGGTATCTGCTGTATAAATAAAGTTGTTATTATTATTATTATTATTACTTGGCTAAAATATTTTTTGATAATGTATCCACTCTGTTGGGCTAAATGCTAAAGCTAACCGCTAAAGGCTAAACACATGCATGTTTCTTCATAATGCTGAGATAAAAATGTACTTTTGGAATTATTTAGCCCTTAGTTTGGACTATCTTTGGTATATTAATATTATTGTATATGAATGTATTTTTGCACAAAAAAGATAAAAAATAAGCAATGGCACATAACGCACTTCCTAAAAGTAATATTGCGGTCTATAATCCACACGCTGAACTAGGGGTGGGTGATATAACCAAAAACTTCTATCACTGTAAAAGCAATTTTCTACCTTGATAACGATATATATCACGATATAACAATTTGTATAAATACATAAATACAAATTCAAACACAAAGAAACTGTTTTATATAATGTCATTTTATTTAAACTGTGAACTGCAGCATTACTTAAATTAAAAAAGCAACCATACCATATTTGTTTTGTAAGAAATATGAACGTAAATTCAGCTACATTTCCATATAAAATATATCTCAAAATGTAGAAAGTGCCTCTTGAAATGGTGAAATACCTCTGAACTTAGAGGCGGGAGGTTACACACACACACTAACACGCGCAGGCACCCTTTCTCTCTCTCTGAGACACGGAGCAGACAGACACGGAGAGGGAGAGAGAGGGTGTGTGTGAGCGTGTGTGTGGCTGCTCCTTGTCATTTGTTCCCCAATTTAATACAGTTCTCAGTGTATTTTAAGACAATAGACCAAAATCTCTATCGGTTGACATTTCTACCGGTTAATCGTGTCTACCGGTATATCGCCCACCCCTAGTGATAATCATTGGGGACAACAGGGTTTCGCTCCTGATTTCGCTCCAATTTATGAATTTGTGTGATACCAAGACGAGAGTGAAATACATTAGGAAGAAGAGCAGTTCAGAACAAAACTGTTTACAATATGCAGAGGGAAGCTATCACACACACAACAGCAGACAAATGAGTTTCCAATCTGCTTAAATAAATCACATCACTACAGCCCATTTACACAAAAATGGTCTGTTAGCTCTTGGACTTTGTCTTTGTAGTCAGTACATGGCTCAATATCTCAAACCTAATCTCTTTTATTGCTGTTTGTTTTACCCTGTTTGCAGTTGTTTTGCAAAATGAGAGGGACTTGGCTAGAAGCACTATTGACTCCTTGTCACTCAACATTTTAGCCAGTGCCAGCGAATACGCTTTTTTTCCTGAACATGTCAATGGTCTCAGCCGGAATGATGTTAGACGTGTTGCCCTTACTGTCAGAAACACAGAGAGCATTACCTTCCACCCCTCCACCAGTCCATGAGACATGTTAAAGGGTTTGTTGTCACAGTAAAGATGTACAAATAACACAAGGTAGTCTTACCAGTATTACAGTTACATTCTGAGAATAAATAAAATGTTGTTGAATCAAGTAATTAAGAAGACTGATTTTTTTGGCAATGATGATTAAAACTTGGCCTGTCTGAGACTACTGTATACACTTGCTATGTTGAATACTGGTGTGAGCATTTATATGCTCATGTGATAAAAAGCAAGTGTGTCCCATCTCTGCAACCTGCAAAACACAGAAGGGAAAAGCATACTAAATGCACACTAAACACATCCTTTCTACATAACGGCATTTAATTATTACTGGGCTAATCACATATCTCACAATTCAATGTTTTGTTAAAATTTTAACATGCTGTTTTGGAAATGTTGGGAAAGGACAGCTGTGTTCCCCACAAAAATGAACTAGCAGGTATACGTTTTTTTGATCAATTTTGGAATTACATCATAAACTGCAACTATGGACTTTGGGACAGGCCAAGTGTTCTCTGTTAAACCAGGTAGAGATACTCTGTGGTTAAACCTGCCAAGGCACCCAAAAGGCTAGAGATACTCTGTGGTTAAAGTATTCCAGGGGCACCATTTTCCTTCATCAGGGGAACTTCATCGTTGTGTTTTTTGACAGCAACATATTAAAAAGTGCAGGAAAAAATATTTTTGTTAATTTCTGGTCACATATTTGACCCTGTGTGTCATGAGAAAGCCTTCACTCTGATGTGATATGCCCTTTTTGTTTTTCTCACCACTGTCCAGCAGCTCCACAGGACATACCCCCTCCCACGCACTGATTCATTAGAGTAGCACCAGAATCAGATGTCTAGGCTATAGCAGTAAAATATGTGAAGGAGCTGGGAAAAGTACTTTCCTTCAATTATGCCCTCGGAACAGTTATCCCTGTCAACAAGAAATGAATGTTGTGCATCTTTAATATATTATATACAGTTACTATAATATATACTTTAATATAATATATACATTTTTAGATACAAAAAGTGAGCTTGTGTGCTTTCTCCGAGTCTCTGGGGTTACACCCTGCTCCTTTGTGGTGGCCCCTGTGGTCCTTGCCTTTATTACCACTTTTTTGCTGTAAGTTCCCTTCTGTGCCTTTGATCTGTGCGGCTTCAAAGATCAAATTGCAACAGAAGGCATGATGAACTCTGTGGTTCAGTAATTACTGCACGGCCACACTGCTATTGGAGGAAAGAAGCACTAAGACACTGAGAGCAAGGTAAACATGATGTGCAAAAAATATTTTGGTGCCTAACGTCACCATAACAAAAGACCACAGGAAGTAATGGTCGTTGGCATGAGACGAAGATTTCTCGAAAGTAACGGTCCTCATAAAGCTGTTGGAGGGACAGTTGAATTCCAATTATGTTTCATTTCTGCAGTCTATACAAGTATTACAAAACTACTACTCCTTCCTGAAACATTCCGCACATCTTTACCACATCTTTAGTCTCTGGGCTGTCGAGAACTCTGTTTTGGAAAGTCGCCTGGCTGCAATGATGAACCAGCGCAACTTAGTCTGGTGAATTATCACACATTAGTTTTGCCTGTCATGAGCTAAATGCTATCCTGCCGGCCTGTCATGTTTCATATTTGTGTGTTGGCAAAGCTCAAAATTAGAGATGTGCCGATCCGATATTCTTAATCAGTATTGGTCCGATCCTGACCTAAATTACTGGATTGGAAATCGGGAAGGAATAAAAAATGTTATCCAATCCAGAAAAAAATACCAGCAAACTAGGTGGAAAACCACCACTTACTACTAATACTACTACTAGGCCTAATAGCCTAATAATAATAATAATAATAGTTTTCCAATCATTTTCTTACTATCCAATTGGGTCTGAATATAATGAATGGTGATTACCAGTTATTCTCACAACAGCTACAGCGTGTTTCTTGTGTGTGAGAGAACAAAATGGCGCAGATGTTTGTATTTTTTAAGACAACAGTAAATGATAGCATATACATGTCACACATTGACAGCTTCATTTGGAACTTAACTGATTTTTGGAGAGCTTGATATTATAAAACAAAAGTAACTGCCTAGACAGGCAATTTAAGTAGCACCCTTTTAACAGCAAGAAAACGGACTCCAAAACTGCTGTTATTTATTTTTAACGGAGCATAAGCTCTTGCTATATCGGAGCTAGTTAAAGGCTTCTTTATCTACTTAAGCAATGGGTTTTCTCAAGTTTTACGACCTTTTTAGCTACTATTAGCGAATCAGACAATTCATGAAACATCATTGCCTTCCAATCATAAATACGTTCTATTCCGATTGTGAAGACGTGGGGGACACTCCCCAAAACTACAGATTCGCTGCAGGAGGACAACACTCGTTGTGGGATGTCAGTCACGACTCAGGTGCGGCAGGAGGAAGTTCAAAAGATGTTTAATGCTCATTTAAACTTGCACATGTAAGGATAATGTATGATATATGGTTCTGTAACAAATAAAGGAAGAAATTATGTTAAACATATGCTAGATGGGCTAAATGCTTTGTGCCTGAATATACAGCACAGTCACGAAAAGTTCAGCCTTTACTTTCTCTTTAGCTTACTACCGTTTAGCAGTGTACAGGCTAATCTAGCGTCTTTCTGAAAATAAACAGAAATAGCACAACAGTGCCATATGAACTTACTTTACAATTGGTAATGACACAAACACATACAGTAAAGAGCTGATACAGCACTGTCAGAGGATTGAAAGTGAACAGGGTAAGTTGGAAAAATAACTACAAGTTTCCAAGTAGTTTCCCTGTCTCTCGCTCTCTCTCTCTCTCTCTCACTAAACACGCACCCACAGTCCTTTGCACGCACCAGTGCTCTTTTAACACTCCTGCCTTTCTTACCCCGATCTGCATCAGTCTCAATAATTAAAGCTATACACTTTGCTGATAGATGCTTTTTTTATTATTGGGTGGGTGCAGGTTTTGTCCCTGGGGGGTAATTGCCCCCCCCCCAGCCCCTGCTGGTGAGTCCTCATGCAGAGGTGTCCGCCACCAAAATCAGCTACAATGGGCATGTGAGCATAAGAACTGGATGAAGGAGCACTGGAAGAGGGTGCCCTGATCTAATGAAGCATGTTTTCTTTTACGTGTTGTTGACAGTCAACTATATGTGCATTGCCTACCTGGGGGAGAGATGGCATCAGGATGCACTACAGGAAGAAAGTAACCTGGTATAGGCAGTTCTCTGCAAGGTTCTGTTGGGAAACCATGGTTCCTGGTATGCACACAGATGTTATATTTGACTGTTAATGATACTGGATGTGAATGCTAGATGATACTTCAAACCAAACCTTTTCTACATTGAAAAATATGTAAGATCAAACTCTGCATTCTTAAACACGCACATCCTCTTGTGCTAGGCTGCCTAACAGGCATTCTTGCCAAAATGAGCTTAACAACAGACTACAGGACTCCTTCTGCATCCCTTGCTGTGCCAAAGCCTTGATCTTGTTAAAAGAAATCCAATAAATAAACAGTCTATTCCCTCCTGGTGTCTTTTCACATCAAACATTTTGGACAGTGTTTGGTCTTTTCTTCACTTTTGAAGTAACTTCACCCTCTCTTTTTTTACCAGCATTTTTTAGCATCACCTTCAGCCAGAATAACAAAAACCCACCAAGGCAGGTGTTTATCAGTGATACAGTTTATACAGTAAACAAGTCAGTATAAAACAAAGAAAAAAATTATATGGATTTCATACACCTTAGGTGCAAAAAAAGGCCAAATAAATGCTCAGCTTATGGTATAAATAAAGACATCCAAAACTGGGTTGAGCAGTGGCTACTGGGCTACGCAAAGCATGGTTTTGGGTCTACAGGGCACTTGTAGTTTCCTTGAGTAAGCAAAAGTCAGGCCGGAAAAGTTAAAATCTCCCTCTTGGACAGTTAGCTTTTGAATTGTTTAGCCTGTAAAACGAGATTTTTAAAAAAACAAAATAGGTATGCACTTGTAGTAAATGGTGATAAATTATTTCTATCAAATATTTTGAAAAGAAGTGTTGCAGAGTCTATATATTTTTATTTAGAAGCTTCCAGCTTGAAACTTGCATCGCTAATGTTAGCTAGTCAGATTTGTAGCTAGCTACCTCTACAAATAACAAATGATGGAAAATGCTCCTTGTTTAGTTGAAATAGTCATATTTGGGGGTTCCTTCTTTGATTTAGTCTTTGCATTTATTAGCTTACCTCATTAACTTAAAATGGTACAAAACACTTTCCTATGTCTTAGGAACTGAATTATATGAATTGAGCAATTATTATCATCATGAAAAACTGCATTGTTTTTGCAAGGGCTTAATTCTGAAGTTAATTGTACTGCATAAGAGGGTTGCTGTTGAAAGTGAAATCTTTAACCCTCAATATCTCACCAAATGCAGCCTTATCTTTCTAAGCTCATTATACTGTAAGACACTTTACTCCTTGTCAGGGAACTGAACATGCAATGCTTCATGGTGAAGAAAGGTTCAACTATGTAGTTGCTTTGCGTAAGTGGTGCTATGTGATCCGTGACAGTTCAGCAGCTGTACCAGGCTGTAATGCAGCTTGTCACTATGCTCTCCAGTGTGGAAGTTGATGAATGCCACTGTCTGAACTCTTCAAGTCCATTTTGGCTTTTTGTCATGGTGTGAGAGTCCAAACTGATTCTGATGAAAGTGTCTCCCCCCTAACATTTACACTGACTGATGGGTAACTACCCAGGATGGTGCATGGAAACTGAGCTTTGAATTTTTGCTCGTCCTGACTTATACATGGTTGTTAGCCAAAAGCTTTTGTAATACCCCTCTGGTTTTTCTGCATAACTAAGATGTAGTTTTTAATTAAATCAGTCCTTGAATTTTGATGCACATGTGAAGTCCCTTAGCCACTCCAGTTTTTTACCATTTGAGAATATTATCTATGTTAAAGTAGGTTGTCTCTAAAACTGAGATGGAACTTCTTATTCATACTTTATCCCATCATGCGTTCATTTCTGTAACTCTCTTTTAACTTGTCTGGTTTAATTTGCCTTCAGACCGTTCAAAACACTGCTGCCAGGCTTTTAACTCACTCACATAAGTGGACTCACATCTTATTTTATTTTCTCTTCATTGGCTCCTGTAGAGGAGTTTTTCAAGCTGTAGAAGAGTTTTCCACTGTAGAAGAGTTTCTCAGACCCTAGAACAGTTTGGAACTCTTTAGCCATGGAAACAGCAGAGCGTTGATGATTTTTACGCACCATGGAGCAGTCGTTGACCCACTCTGTGACATTACGTGGTCTTCCGCTTTGTGGCTTTTGTTCTTAAGCACATTCACTTGCCAGGAATACCACTTACCACTTACAGTTAACCATGGAATATCCAGCAGGGACAAAATCTTACGAACCGTCTTACTGCAAATGCATTCTAGCACAGTTCCACACCTGAAGTCATGGAGTCACTGAACTCTTCAGAACAGTACATTTTTGTTTCACAAATGTTTGTAAAAGGAAATGGCATTGCTGGGTGCTTGATTTTATACACCTGTGACAATGGGTATGATTAAAACACCTGAATTCAATAATTAAGAATTATGGCCCAACATTTTTTCCATGTAGTATATCTTTATGTTTTATTTTATTATGCATTTTAGTATTTGCAGACAGATGTCCTTTGTGACATCTGTCTGCAAAGAGCACTTTATTAATAAACTTTACATAATATTCAGGTGCTCCTGAAATAACTGCAGATTGTGCCCTTTTGCTTTCTTAAAGCCAATGCTGTCAACTAATCAACAAGTATGCTTAAGACACGATTCCAGAGGGCTCTTCATTAACAGCTTGGCCTTTTACTATTGGTATAATGCAGCCTGCAAACAAAATAATTCTCATACCTAGCACAAGACCGCTTGGGTGATATTGAGCAACAGTGGAAAGGCTACAGTACACCAGGCCAAAATTGTACTTGTTGAAATGGCTTCCAGTGTGAATCTCCTGAAGGTGGTAGAGGCCCCAGGGGCATTAATTGAAGTCCTCAAGGAGCTCTTTTGCCTTTTTTAAGCTATGAAAGTCTGCGGTATATCCTGATTAACAAGCAATAGCCGTAGCCACCCCCGCAGGTGTCGACACTTAAGGTCCCTAATGAGCAGTTTGTCCTGCATGAGTTGACTGAAAGTCAAGCCATCCTTCTGTCATCATTGGGTATTTTAAGGCCTTATACATTTGGTAGTGTGGTGCCTTCCCAGAAGTTTATCCAGGTTTGATTCCTGTTCGGTGAGTTTTTAAAGATTTGTTTTAAATGACATTTTAGGTAGTAGTATGTAGTATGTATGCAATGTTTGTGTCACAATAATAATTCAAAGATAAATAAAAATTGTCATACAGGACTATTTACAGTTTGGGATCTGAACTAAAAATCCTGCATTAGAGTGCATTTGAGAGAATTTTACCAAGAATTGTGAAGACCAGCAATATGCATGAACTACATGTGCTTAATTGATGAAAATATTGATTTATTATAA
>JBBPCY010071815.1:0-11563 GCA_037974405.1 Brachyalestes nurse | reverse complement strand
CACACGTGTGTGTGTACGTGTGTGTAAAAATCAAGTTATTATTACACAGAACGACCTTAAACTAAACATAAATTATAATCAGAATCACATTTATTCTTGTATGTGAGAAAGCACATACAAGAACAGTGAACAATACACTAAACAATATAATATACAGTAATATACAATCTACAATATAAATGTGCAATACAGATTTACTTTACATGTATAAATATAAGATAAATATGAAATATGTTTACTTTTTTTTTAAAGTACAGCTGTATGAACAAAAGCACAGTAACATTTGGTTTGCAAACAAATAAGGAACTGGAGTGTTCATTTTAACAGTTACACAGATACAGTTCAAATATTTCTGTAAATCAACTTTACATTCATGTAATCAAATCAAATATTAAACAAATGCCATTTGCACCTGCCAGGACATTCCCGTTTTATCTAGTTTGTTATAGAAAAACAGGTTACCTTTAGAGTCCAGAGCATGGGGACCAGAACTATTATAGCAGCTGTAAAGGGGGACCAACTCCATATGAAAGTCTCTGTATCTGAATGCAGTGTCATTAAAGTCTCTGTTGGTGTAATGGCCAGTCGTCCCATTACTTTTGTCCACATAATATGGATAAAAGTTCTCACTTTAAGTTTATACAGTTAATACAGTTTATAGTCAGTTTATAACACTGATAATAATGAGAAATAGAAAAATAATATGCATAATCAGAGAATTTTTATGTTATTGAAATGTGAGGAGTCTAGGTAGATAGATCTTTAGAGGTGCATCGAGCCAGTTTGTGGGTCATTCTACAGATTTGGTGCCATTTCAGTAGGTTCAGTGTCCCAAGATGTACTGCTGCTACAACTTTTCATTACATTCATAAATCTTCATTTGAACTGCAACATTTCAAATTATTACATGTTTTTTAATAATTAGCAGAGAAAAAAAGTTATAATGACATTTATTTCAACCTGTATATTTGTGCATTTCCAAAGAGTACGAAGAATTTTGCCTGTCCCCATTGTCCATTATCATGGTCCAACAGCATGGTCAATTTTGAGTTAATAATGTTGAATAATAATACAATTGTCAGTTGTTTGCATTAGCAACTAAAAACTGATGTGTTTTTATTCTGTCTATATTTAATCTATACTGTATAAAATACTGTCTATACTGGCGATCAACCCTGTTACAACATGTTCAACCCTATTCTAAAGCATTCAGTCCTGTTATGAGATACATTTTTTACCTTTTTGTCATAAAGAAACAAAATAAAGCATCAATATGTTTTTTATTGTGTGTATTATGTTATGACAAATATGTCAAGTTATATTTTGTAAACATTACATAATATTATTACACTTTTCTAGCAAAAATACAAAGTTCAATGGCAACCAGTCATGCTTTTGCAGATTATGAAGTAGAAATCAAGGGGTTTCCTTTATTTTCTAACTAAAAAAATATATATTATTAATTACAAAGGACACAAACTATGTTCATAAGACTATTGTAAAACTAATAGCGGAATTACAAAATGGGTGTGACGGGTTGAGTTAAAATGCGACTTGTGTCAGACAAATATGCAAAAAAATAATTTAATTTTCTATGTTTACGTGGGAGAAAGTATTTTTTATACAGTACTGACATTATCAGGTATTATCAAATCAAAATAGAAATACATTTGTAATGTACTTTTTCACCATCCTTCTCAATCACAAATGGCACCGTGTCTAGAGAATCACCTGACCTGTGGTTGCTATGGTTACAGTACCATAGTAGTGATGCATGAAGAAGGGAGTAGATAGATACTTGATAAATATAATGTATATACTTATAAAGTTATAACCAAAACAACAACTTCTGCAGGATTGTTTGCAAGTATTGCAGGTGAGGTTCAATAGCTCAAACTAACAAGATTCATTTTACCGCGTCAAATGAGTGTGTTTTTCTTGGTTGTGTGTGTTGTGCTCTTGGGTTTCTTACAAAGTGCTTGCTTCGTCAATTGGTGCATTAGCTGTTGGGACGCAGTCTCAGTGATTTAGTTATTGATGGACAGTCAGATATATAAAAGTTTAAACATAAAACTCTGAATCTCTGTGAACCGGCAGTGCTGATCTGCAGTTAGAAGTTAGAATGTTGAATGTTCCAGATCACATCGGTGTGACACAACACTTGGAAAGCAGTCAGGTGGCGCAACCATGTGATGCTGAAGGGTTAATGACCTTGTAATTCATAGAAATCAGTGATATTAGTGAAAGAAATGTACTCAGAATAGATGTGATCAAAAACTCCCTTTTTTCCCACAGAGAGAAACAGTTTAGAATTGGGACTTCTTAAGTGGGCATAGCACCCAAAAACAGAATGGTGTATTCAGGACCATCGCTAAGGGGGTGCACATGAATAAAAGTATGACATTAATGCAGTTACTTTGCTTTAGTTGTTTTGGGTGTTGGTGTAACACATTTATTCATCTGTGACCACTTCACACATTTGAAGAAATTTTCAAAGAACCTTTGCTGTCATTAAATAAATGAAAGCTCTGTTGTTTTCTGAAGAAGAGGACTTTACCCAGTGGTTCTCGTCTTGTTCTCGTCTTCAGAAAACAACAGTGCTTTCATTTATTTAATGACAACAAAGGTTTGTGAACAGACAAATGTCACAGAGATTAGAAACAGATCTACTGTTAAATCCACAGCATGATCCTAAGCCCCTTTCTTCTCTCTCTCTTCTTCTATCTCTCCCTGTCTTTCTTTCTCTTTTTCACTCTCTCTTTCCTTTTGTCTGTCTTTCTCACTCTTTCCTCTCTTCCTCTCTCTTCCCTCTCTCTCCCTTCCTTACCCTCTTTCTTTTTCTCACTCTCTTTCCTCTCTTCTTCTCTCTCATTTCTATCTTTGTCTTTCTTCTCTTTATTTCTCTCTCTCTCTCTTCCTCTCTCTCTGTCTCTATCCCTCTGTCTTTTCCTCACCCTCTGTCTCTCTCCCACTCTTTCTTCTCTCTCTCTCTCTCTCTCTCCCTCTCACTCTTCTCCCTCTCTCCCCGTCTCTTTCTGTTTCTTTTTTTCACTCATTCCCATCTCTTCTAGTCTCTCATCTCTGTTTCTCTCTTTCTTCTATCTTATTCTTTCTCTTTCTATCTCCCTCTCCCTGTCTCTTTCTCACTTCACTCTATTTCCTCTCTCTCCCTCTCACTCACTCTCTCTGTCTCTGCTTCTCTCTCTATTACTCTCCTCTGTCACTCTCTCTCTTTTTCTATCGTTCTCTCTCTGTCTCTCTCACTCACTCTGATATGACTTTGATATTTGGAAGATATTCACATAAAGTAGATCATAGGTAATCCTAGGACCGTAGGAAGGGGACTGGTTTGTGCTGTAGTGATGTTGCCATGGGAACAGTCCGAGACCTGTCTCAGTCAGGGGAGATCTGCAGCAACAAAACCGTCTCACTTACACTATTTTTGCATTTTATTTTGCTTATTTTTCTCGACCTTTTCCTCATTTGCAGTCAAACAGGCTGGATTTGTCAGGTTTATATATCAAGAGCTCTTTTCCAAAAGGCGATAAATCGCAAATGGCTTGCCATGCCATTCTGCTGTGTACTGAACCTACTCACTGTTCCATTTCATGCCAAATTGCTGTATTTCCTTGTTTTAACGAATTGTAAATTGCAGTTCTTTTCCAAACCCCGATAAGCGCTATGCCTTAGATTTTGGCCAGCACTCTAAACTATGAACTTTTGAAACGCTTTTATACATTTCTGTTTATGTATGTTTATAACGAAACTTTACAGCAATTTAGCTATATTATTTCTGAGAGCATTTACTTAGGCTCGTTTACTTTGAGGAAAGTGCTTCTTTCCAAAATGGTCCTCACCCTGATCCTGCAGCCACAAGAGCGGTATCCAGTTACACTGAAGATGCCTGAGAGCCTGTCTTGGCAGGAGGTCCAAGGCCAGAGGTTTTAGTGTTGGAAACGCAGTGGAACAACACTGAGTTAACCAATAATCAATGCCAGATCCCTCAACCTCAGCAATAGTAGCAGCAGTCTGGTGGGACTCGGACAGTCTGTCTCTATACTTTAAAATCTCCTGCCTAATGTTTATTGTCTTAGCTGCCATGGGCCTTGATGGACGAGTGGCACTGAAGAAATTAAATCTACGCCATTCTGGCTCTGTAACCTCATTTGTGACTTGCTTATCATCGGTCAACTGGTCTTCTCGTACTTACACTCTTTGTGGCACAAGATGAGCAATGTAGTCCTCTGCCTTTCTGACAAGATTCTGTACTTCATTGTCATCATTTTCTAGAAGGGTTTCAGCTACACAAGGGTCCACAAAGCATGCTGCTGCAGGAAGTGGTGAGAAGATTTCAGCTGTTACGTCAAGAAACACAGTAAAGTTCTCTTCTGAGCCAGAGTAGCAGCATCTTTGTAGGTTCTCCCATGTGCAAGAGAGAATTCTGACAGGTGGTTTTTGAGATCCAGGAGTGCTGGCACAACAAGGGAAAGCATTGAGTGTCACTTTCAAGTGACTTAGTGTGCTCCGCAAATGGCAGCATCCCGATCTTCTGCCACTCACTGGTCCCAACCGTTGTCCCAACCCATGGACTTAACCACAGCTGTAAGGTGCTCCTTGACTTCAAGACAGCGTGAAATCATAGCTAAGCAACTTGACCACCTGGAGGGACGGTCTTTTACCAGAACCAGAGCACACTTCTGACGCAGCCGCTCTGTGGTGACAGATGACTTCCTAAACTTGTTCACCAAGTGCCTTACTTTCTCCAACAGCCTTCGGGTTCCTTCTGGACCATATTCATTACAAGCTGTATTGTGTGAACCACGCATGGGCTTCTCTCTATGGCTCCATAGTATCTACATGGAAATATACAAAAAACAAATGTACATATTTAACCATTTTAGTCCTTACAATATTGAACCAATAGTTCTTGTAGTTAACTTCCTATGAACCTTTTAGTTTTTATGTACATGAAAATGAATCATGAACATTTTCATGAATGCTGAATGAATTAATGGCATAATTTGTAATCTTTTATTAACTTTCTATGGAATAATTTTTTTATTAATAAAAAATATGACCACTTACATAAATGCTGAATGCATTAATAGCATAGTTTCATACACAGACTGACCTGTCACCTGCCCCCTTCCTGATGCTCATCGTCATCATTGGTATTGTCGTGCTCCTCCACCTCTGATTCCTCTTCAGAAGTTGTGGCAACTTCTGCATGTGTGTGGAACGAAGCCACCATATTGCTGCCATTGTCAGTAATTGTTGTAAGGAATTTCTCTCTGGGGAAACCCCATTCTTCCATTGACTCCTTCACAAGTGTACTAATCGACTCTGCGGTGTGAGGCTGAACCATCTCCTTCAGGTTCAGAAGTTTGTGTCTTTTTGGCACTTTAAACTTTTTGTCCATTTTTGCCGATTTTTGCTAAGGGCGATGAATCGACAATTCGTGCTGGACGTCCTGTGCGGCCTATTCACTGCGCTATCCCCTCCTCTTTGGTACATTGCTCTGGAGAGCTGTCCTTGTACCTCCTTGTGGCAAAGAAATCCTGAGCACTAGTTGGCTTGTCCATCTTTTTGGGAGGTACTTTCTTCACTGATGCTCTTTCTGGAATCAGACAGGATGTTTTGTACAGATTGCCAAGTGTCCATGCTTATGGAATATCATTAATTTTTCTCCAAAACATCTACAGCTAGCAGGCTAACTCCTGTTTCTTACTATTATCATGTTAACCACAGCCTTGTGAGTTGGCATGAACTTCCTAAAATAGAAAAGAAACGTTGCGTTAATGTCTTTGCTTGCTTCAGTTTCATTACGGAATGCCTTGAGATGTCTCTTAAGATTCGTGGTGTTTTTTCCTATGATTTTGAGGCTGCATTTCTCCCCATCTTTTTCCACGACACATTCCGTTTTCTTTTCCACTTCTATGTAATGAAAGTGTTTCCAAATGTCGTTTCGTCTTTTTCTCCCAAAGGCAAACCCCAGCCATCTACTAACCCACCACAGCTGTATCACAGATATCAAAAAAAGTAATCTGAAACGATCTATGAGCTGTATCTTGTGTCTAAAGTGAGGAACTAAAGTGTGAACAGAAATTGAACTGAGGCCCCATCTGAGCTGAAGTGGACAGAGTCCCCTTTCAAATGAACTCACACTGTGAACATAAAAAGAAGAGTTCCCTTTCTGTTGGTCCACTTTTTGGACCACATTTCTAGAGGACTGAGTTCGCTTCCTTTAAAGAGGACTATATGTGAAAACACCCTCAGAGCGAGGCCGAGGCTCTGCACTGAGCGATGGTGGAGAAATCACCGGAACAGAGCGCTGACACACTGATTCATGCGCGAGGCCACTTATAAAGCAGCCACGTTTCAAACCAGCTCATATATTTACATATCCCCTCTAAAATTAACATCACCATGAATAATGCATGAGAATAAGGCAGCATAACTGTTAGCTCTATTCTGTAAAGGAATGTGTGTGTGTGTGCGCGCGCACGCACGCGTGTGTGTGCATGCATGCGCTTGGTTGAACCATTGCTAATGAAGAAAGGCTGTTTTTGGAATGTGTCTCACAGAGAGAAGGAGAGAAAGAAAGAGGGAAAGAAAAGAAAGAGAAGAGGGAGAGAGAAGAGAGACAGAGAGAGAGTAGAAGAAAGCGAGAGAGAGAAAGAGGGAGAGAGAGGTGGTTGTTTTTGGGGGAACTCATCTTTATCTCACCTCAACTTCATGATAAATATTTGTGATGATGTCGGAAGCTTGTTGCTATGGAAACACACAGCTATTGTAAACGTAATAAAGTTTTAATACTGAAGCTTTAAAATTGATAAAAACATACATTTAGTCGGTGTTTATAGGTAACAGTAAGTTGAACAGTGTCAGAAACGAGTTGTGGCCCACTGAACACGTCCACAAACTCTGAGGTGAATGTGTGTTGATTAAGGCCTGCAGTAGCACCAAGCTAATCAGTGGGGTTTTGAGGTTCCAGTACTTGTTAGCTACATTAGCCTCGTAGACCCAGTGCTAAAACGTCAGACAAAAATTGTGTAGATTGTATGTATGCAGTAAAATCTAGTAGTCATTTACAGTCTATACAGCGACAGGGAACAATAATTTAATCTGTAGACTATTATTTAATTGATTCATTAATCTAAATGTTATGCATTCTTTCAGTTACTTTTTTTCTATGCAATGAAATAGTAGAAGTCATGGAACCCCCTGTGCTTCCTGTAGTATATTACCCTCTGTCAGAATGACCATGTGGATCATGTGGACATTATAAAGCATTATAAAGTGTTTTTAATTAAACAATAGATGCCCTGCACTCCCTTTAGTGTGTTTTTGTGTGTGTGTGTGTGTGTAAATATTTTAGCACTTTTTAATAGAAATAATAGATCTTCCTAGGTTCCTATTTTGGTGTGAATCCTCTGTATGTCAGTTAAATGTACAGGATATTTACGATACTCTTCAGAATTACATGTATCACATAAACAAAGTATTGCAAAACACTTTTGTTTATAAGCGAGCAACATGACACATTTACTGTTTTTCCATAATTGATAGCATCAACGACTAGCGGTCAATTAACAACATTAAATCTTAGCAACATACAAAAAGCAAAAATATTGAAAATGAGATGTAAAGGATTATAATAACAAAGAAAATCCACAAGAGTGGTGAGCACCGTTTAATTACTAAGAATTTTTGAAATAAGCAGAAATCTCACTCATCACAAGAGAACATGCATACTCTAGGAAAATGTATTGCCTTATTTGCGGTGTAAACGAGATATTTAGACAATTTTGCTTAATTGTTTGTGTATTTTGCTGATTTCACGACATTTAACGCAGTATGAGTTGCTTTTATACTGGCAGATTGTCTGGTATAATATAATTATTTCAAAAATTACTTTTAATCTCATTTCTATTTCAATTTGACTTTTTATTTGTTTTAATTTGTGGTGAGTTGTGGTTCTTCAGGCAGCAGGAGCTGTGTTGTTAATCTGAGGTGTTTCAGGGCTGTACCGAAGGACACACTCCATTGTGATGATGAATGTGGGTCACTGAGGTTGAGTTGCATCACAGTATTAGATCAGGACTGAAGGTTGAGGAATGAAGGCTTTCCCTGCAGTTGGGAGGGGAAATCCAGAGCTCTTTCTACTGTAGAGTAACTTTATATTACCTGTACGTCCTTATCAACCACATTTAGAGAAGATAAAATCTCCGAAGAGGCAACGGGTCAGTTATAGTTATGCATTTGAAGGTTGAAGAGGCCGAGATATCTATACACAGTGAATGAAGAAAAGTGGACCAAACCATGATGCCTGGTGTACATACAATGATTTGCTGCTCGTTCAAAAATGTATTACCAAAATATCATGCATAAACTTCCACATCCATTAAACTACACTTGCAATGTATCCTGTTACACTTCAGCCAGTCAGTGTTTTGAGTATTTTTAAGATTTTCTTGTAATAAAATGTAATTCTAGCTAGGACTGTTGTAGACATTTACAACATGTTAAGGTCATGTTTTCATAATTTCAGGTGCTGTACTGCTGTCATCTCTGTTCAATGTAATGTGGTTAGCCAGCTGGCTAACCTAATTTAAGGTTAGCCAGCTGATAATTTACCCACAGAATGGGTCACCTTAACCATCCTGGCAACAGCTGCCCCCCTGAGAGATTTGGCAGGAGCCATTTTTCCCCCTTTGATGGAGCACTGCTGAACTTTCAGCATTAAAAAAGGATCCCCAAGAAGTCGAACATAATAGCAGTCGACAGCTTATGTCCGTTAATATCTGTGTGTGTGTATGGACGTGTGTGTACGTGTATGTGTGTAGGTGTATGTATATGTGTTTGTTTGTGTGAGTGTGTGTTTGTGTATGGGTATGTGTAGAGGGGTGTGTAAGGGTATCTATAAGTGTATCTGTGTTTGGGTGGGTATGTCCCTCTACTCTCCTACCTGCTGGACTCTTTGAAGTCAGTGGTGTTGTGTGTGTGTGTGTTAATCGGCAGCTGCTGCCTGTAGTTCTGTTTTCTGATCTTTCTGTTGGCTCTGATTCCTCCTGCATCTTTTACATCTCTGTGTGGAAAGACCTTCAAAAAATAACTGTCTGAAATGGCTGTTTAAATTTTGAAAAATTAGTATTCATGATAAATGATGTACACAGTTTTTTGTATCCGCCTGTTCAGCAGTTTAGCCAGAATTCATGAGGAAACTTTCAGCCTGGACTGGTTTATGAATAACACACAAAACTGGACAGTTCTACCTGTTGCTTTCTGGGTTTTTTGCTTATGCGCCAACGTTTCCATACATATAAGTTTCGTGTTAATTAGTGTTGTGGACTGTGGACCCTCTTGTCAGTGAGTCGATGTTCACCACAATGCTGGTGTGACTCATTTGACTTTGATGCATGATTCATTCAACAGGATGACCACATTTGTTGTACAACAGAAAGAGCTGTGGTTGCTATGGCTACAGTACCATAGTAGTGATGAGTGAATATGGGAGAAGATTAATACTCGATAAGACAGTTTATAAAGACATTTAAGCAAAACAACAGCTCTGCAGCTTCATTTGCTTTGACACTTGTCAGATGGTTCAATAGTTGTGAAAACTGACATGATTTGTCAGACAGCGAGTGTGTGTTTCTTAGTCTCTTGAGTGTCCCACCCCATCCGTTAGTTGGTGCATCAGCTGTTGGGGTGCAACCTGTGTAAAGTGATTGTTATTAATGGACTGTCAGATGTATAAAAGTATAAACATAAAACTCAGAGTGTAAAGACAACGGCGTATCGACTGTAATCCTGAATGTCCATTAACCTGGAGTGTTGATTAGCAGTAAGATGTTTTAGAATGTTCAATATTGAACTGGATGTTACACTTTAATGGAAGGAAGTCAGATGTTCGGCTCCATGCTGAAGTTTTTCAGCTCACAGTAAAATATACTGTGTTCTAAACTATGTCCACAAGTCTGATCCACATTAATGAAGAAGTTTATTTCATTTTTATAGCTCACAGTAAGTCATACTGTGTCCTAAACCATGTCCACAAGTGTGATCCACCTTAATGAAGAGCTGAATGTGGTTGAGGATCTAGAAATGTTTTAGAAATGAAAAGATTTGGGTGACTGATGACTTCTAGTGTTAGCAATGTTAGCCTCATTGTTTTTTGTCCAAACTCTTAAAGGGTGTTGAGTAAAATCACTTTAACACTGTTTTTTATATAATACGACAAAGCATGTCCAAATACTCAATTAATTTGTTACTAATAAGCAACATTTTACATTTTAACCTCAAAAACCAGCCTACTATTGCTGTGCAACATAGCAAAGATGTGTCTACTGTACATTAATGTTAAGTCCGGTTGACTTTTGATAATGGCTTTGGACATGGGTCTGCCAATCAGAATTTAGAACTGGAGTCAATAGAGTTTGAAATGGGGCTGAGGATATAAGGACTCAGCATGAGTCAGTTAGCTTATTTCCATGTGTGGGTGTGTATATGTAATGTTTAAGAGACAAAGAGTCTGGGGTGGGGTGGTTGAGGGGGGTGTTAAATATGAATTTATGTATAAGTAATTACACTCTGAAGTGTGTGTAAGTCTCTCTCGGGCACAAAAGCCCAGCCCATTATTCCATTCTTCACCTGTTCTGGAGGCTGAGGGCTGATTCTGGTGCTAATCCCAGCATCATTGTGGTGCAGTCACTAATCCGGTCATTGTGAAGAGTACTCTGGAAAGCGTCGGGGCATTAGAATGTAATCTCCATCCCATAATTGAGCAGATACCAGGCCTCCTCTAGTGCAGTGCATGTAGATTAGCTGGACATGGCTCTGCTTTTGTAAAGCAGGAGTGGGCTGTCCAGCTGAGATAAAATGTCTCACCAGTCCTGGACTTTCAGAGCTTCTCATAGAGCTTGAGAGATTTACACCAGACACACTGAGGATGATGGAGACATCAACTGTTCTCTCCAGGCTCCGCCCACTTACGTGCTAGTTCATAGTTACTATTATACATATGCTTTGAATATATGCTTTACATATATTGTACATGTGCTTTGAATCACCTTGTGGGTGGTTTTCCACCTGTCAAACTGTCTTATCTTTGATATATTAGGTAGATTAAATTAAAGAAATGGAAACAAATGTTTTACTCTGTCAGGCTGCATAATGCCTAAAGATACAAGCGTCATAAGTGAATCCCAGCAAAAGAATAAAGTGCAAGAGAAATGTAGGAGTTGGGCACTTTAATGTGAAGGAATTTTGTGAAAAAGAGTCTCCGCTAAAGGAAAGCTGAAGATGCTGATGGCAGCTGTGTACTTATATTTCAAGTCTGATTGGGTCCTGTGTTCCTCTGTAGCAGTAGTTCCCAAACTTTCTCTGCAGGGCCCTCCTTTTCTAGACAGGAACATTAATGAGACCCCCCTCCCCTATTCAGACTACACAGGTTCAGATTCAAACTTTATTGAAATACAGCTCCATTTTCTAATTGAGCAAAACAAATGCAATAACAAATGGTGCAATTTCACCACTGTGGGAGAAATAAAGAGCATACTGA
>JBBPCY010071814.1:0-11563 GCA_037974405.1 Brachyalestes nurse | reverse complement strand
AGATTTACACAAAGCATTTAGCCCATCTAGCATCTGTTAAACAAGCACCATAGTAATTTCTTCCTTTATTTGTTACAGAACCATACACCATACATCCTTACATGTGCAAGTTTAAATGGGCATTAAACATCCTTTGAACTCCATCCTGCCGGACTCGATTCGTGACTGACATCCCACTGCGAGTGTTGTCCTCCTGCACCGAATCTATACAGTTTTGGGGACCATAGCCCCCTTCTCCGCAATCGGAATAGAACGTATTTATGATTGGGATGCAGTGGTGTGTCATGAAGTGTGTTGTAATTGTAGCTAAAAAAGGTCGAAAAACAGTGGAGAAAACCCATTGCTTAAATAAAAAGAACCCAAAACTCCGAAACTCAAGATTAAGGACACTGGCTCCGGTGTCGGTAGTGCTGCGAGCTTATGCCCCGTTAAAAATAAATAAATAACAGCAGTTTTTGAGTCCTATTCATTGCTGTTAACAGAGAAATGGAAATGGGAAGCTGCTCTAAATTTCCCATATTTTGGGTTGCGATCAGTTATGTTAAAAATGAAAGTGGTAGGTGTGTGCTTTTGTGTGGTATCTCAACTAGGGGCTTAGGGGATAATGGACAACATAGCGTTAACGTTTGATGCCCGCGACACTGAGCATTTGGTTAAAAAATAAATAAATTAAAAAATTACGTCAGATTTATTTATTTATTTATTTTTGCTTTAATCCATGCCTGTTGCTTCCCCAAGCAGGGTGTCTTCAAGAAGGTCCGAGAAAATGTCAGGTTTTAATCATTTGTGTGATTTTTCTTAGTTCCCTGACATCTAATACTGTTGCCTGGACCTTTTCAAATGCAGGTCTATGGATGTGCCTCAAGGTGGAGAGTGTGAGGGAATTTATTTGACAACTTGCAAGGACTCTCAGAGAGTGCTTCATATTGGCTTGACAGCATCATTGAAGAACATTAGAGAAAATCGTGTTGAGTGCTACTGTGGAGCTGGAGCACCTGTCCCAGGAGTAATAAGTTTTTTGTTGGGTGCAGATTACTCAACTGCACGAGTTAATGCTCTCTCCCACCTCCCGGCCCTTCTCATGCTTCATGTCCAGCACCACAATACCCGAACTGCCTCTCAGCCGGCCCGAGGTGACGGGGGTTAATGTTAAGCATTGGTGTGTGTGAATGTGTGACAGGTCAGAGTCAGGGGATATTACAGACAATGGAGCGTTTCTGGTTCCATCCACTACTTGTCTGGAGCTTCACTGCAAGAAGCTGAGAAAATCAGGCAGGACCTTTAAAGGATTTGGACAAACTTGAATGAAAATAATCTGTGGCCAAATGTGTGGCCTTCACCACTGGGGAAATTGGGAAGAGTCAGTGTAAATGAGAAGATTTGTACAGAAGCATCTGTTTTATTTACACTTTGTCCACAGTTTTCAGAATGGTGGTGGCCTAGTAGGTAGGATACTTGCCTCTGGATCACGTGGTCGTGGTTTGAATCCTACCTTCATCATCCCACAACGTTCTTGAGCAAGACCCTTAACCCCAAGTTGCTCCAGGGAGACTGTCCCCTGTAGTTAGGGAAAGGAAGCCATTTCTTGTCTAATAACAGATCAACTGCTAAAACAATTGTTCAGGGTTTAACCAGAAACCACCAACTAAGACAAGGTTGTTTCTTTAGTGCTGCACTAGAGTTACAAAGCTAAAGTTGCTAACAAGTCATTGAATCTTATAGCTACTTGTTACCACTATGCAAACTAGGCCTAAATCATTACATACTTGCTGAAGTGTTGAGTTATTAAGTGATTTCAAATAGAATTGCTCATGTGGTTTCTGACACTGCATGACATTGTTATTTATAAAGCTGTAGCTCAATTTGTTTTTAAGCTGTGGAAAAAAAATTGTTCAAGCTGGAGCGGGGAAAGTGCATGGATGCCTCCAGGAAAGTGAGTACTGTTAATAAGCTAGCCAGCCAATGATAGTGATATGAGTGACCCTGAACAATACGGTCAGTGTTCCAGATTTAACGATCTGTCTGTGTGTTGTTTGATCTCATGTACAAATTAAGGAAGGTGTTGAGAACACCATTCTGAGTTTCCAGATGAAAATTCCTATTTGAGGAAGAGTGTTCTTTATTTTTTCCTAGCCCAAGTTTGAAAATGTTTGAGTTACAAGCTTCAGTCGAGCATAACAATTGACAAAAAATTTGAATATAATGATAGACAACAGGTGTCTGATGGTGTCAGAAAACAGAAGTAAGTGATACGAAGATTGTTCTTCATGATTTAAGCAACAAATGTGATGTTTTAATCACAGCGTTGTCATGATGCTATCTGGAGGGTAAACCTGTACCTGTTAGCTACAAGTTTAGCAAGCCACATGTTACAAGATTTCTGATAGTTACTTGGCTAACCTCACCACTGGAAGGAAAGAGAGACACTGCTACTTTTCCAATCCGCCAATCTCACTGGGACTAATAAAGGTTCATCTTATCTTGTCTTATCTTTTCCATCTCTAGTCACTATGAAAGCTATATAGTACAAAGTGTGTGTCTTCAGTGTGAAAATTGTGTTTCAATCAAAAATTCCTGGTACTGTAAGATTTTTGCAAGAAACTGTTGGAGTAACTCTTTAAATAATTTCTGTATAAAAGAAACATCCAGCAGTCACAAAAATGGCGGTACATCTGTTTTTTTTTTCTTTTCCATTTGACGTTCCATGACTCTGAGAAGAGCTACAAGTCCTCTGGCCTTTCCTTACGAAAACTAAGCACTCTGTCTTTGCCGATCAAAAACACTTGATTTTTTCACTTGAACGAAAATAGCTAAGAGGTGCCCAAGTAACAATGGATGGCTGTTATAGCTTGAGAACCGCCGTGTATGGATCATGACGCAAGCATGAATGGGGCCAATAACTGCAGGCTACTAAAGGAACACCAGGCAGCAATCATTCTGAGCTATTTCTACCCACATTCATTGTGTTTGACAGGCTGGTTTTGTCGATGGCCGGATTTCCTGTAACTCTGAGTGCTTTCTTTCTTTCACTTGTGGACTCTCAGCTCAAGCGCCTTCCCTGAGTACTAAATGTGGGAATAAGCCACCAGAGACTATTAAACAACTGTTTACAGCAGCCATTACATTACTGCACCAAGTACTAATCTACTTCTGATTGCCTCTGCATGGGTGTATTGCCTGAGGGCTTCACTATGTGGCATTGTAACCAGACTTCAGCAGTCTCGTTATGACGGTAGTTTCGCATATAATCGCCCGTCTCCTTAATAGTAACTAGCACCGGAGACGCAAAAAATCCTCACTTTAATGTCTATTAAAGGGCAAATTCAAGAACCTTTTTTCAGATGTAATCACCAAGCAAAATTTAAAGTGAAATGCTTCATGCAGGAGAAACTATGAGTCTAAATTGTTTACAGTGGTTAATAGGAACCAAACATCCATCCATCATCTGAGCCATTTATCAAAACCAGGGTTACATGGGGCTTACTGGAGCCCATCCCAAAGCCCAGAGTGTGACTGGTAGAGAAACACCCTGGGCAGGTCACCAGTCTATCACACAGATAAACACACTGTCACACCTAGGGGTAATATAGCATCTCTTATTCACCTGATGTATATGTCTGTACTGTGGGAGGAAACTGGAGAACCTGGCAGAAGCCCATGCAAATAATCAGTCAGAAAATGACTGTCACAGAAGATAACATTTTAAATGGAAATAAAAGTCAAATAAAAACACTGCAGAAAAATACTCTGTACAAAATGTGCTATGTTATATACACAAAATGTTGGGGTATTAATACTATAGAGAAATAGCTTACTGCTGTCGTAGTTTACTAGTGGGTGGCGGTTTGCTAGGGTGGTGGTGGCCTAGTGGGTAGGATACTTGCCTCTAGACCAGGAGGTCATGAGTTTGAATCCTACCTTTAGCATACCACCACTGGGGAGACTGTACTCTGTAGTTAGAGAATGGAAGTCGCTTTGGATAAAAGTGTCTGCTGAATGCCGTAAATATTAATTTTTTAACACCAGTAGTTGTTTGGAGTTGTTCTCTATACCTAGTCAGTAGTGGATACTGACATAACTAGTGATATTTCACATGGTAAGACTATTGCACATAAAAAAGATATTAGGACAACATGCATCCACACAGAAACTCTAGTCTGCCCTGACAAAGAATCATATCTTTCTGCTGTGAGGCAACAGCACTAACCACTGCACCGCTGTGCTGCCAGAACCAAACATCTAAAGGGTAAAATGGCTCTGATGCCTATTTCAGAAAATTATTACTTGCCTTTACAAATATGCTGCCTGATTCCTGAGACCGAGTTTTATTAGAAGTTTATGTACACTGTTTTTGTGTGTAATTTCAATGTTTCATCATCATGTAGAAATAGTGGTTATTTTTTACAATAAATTAAATGGCTATATTTGCATTATTTACTGTGCAATCCCTGGTTCATATCACACCCACTGAAAAGAAATCAGAATCAGTAAAGAACCGTTGCATCGCCAACCACTCTGAGTGACTTGTTTACATCTGAGTGATTCATTAATTCAGAAAGTTTGAAACATTGACAGATAAAGCAACATTTTAGTATTTTGAGTCATGTTTACTCTATTATAAACAGCTCACGCCAGGTAAAGCGCAGCTCAAATGGAGACAGTGGAGTTACAAGGTTTTTATACTACAGCAATAATTAGTTAAAGACTGCAACTGACTCATTTAATGCCTCTTTTTGTAATAACTTTTCATTTATTTGTTTAGCAGAAGCTTTATATGTGCTTTTTGTATTTTATGTGGTATACATTTGACATACCAGTGAGGATCCTGCATGGCTCCAGGGAATGCTGTATCAATAAGTTCTCCAACTGTTGTGATATTGAGAGTGCACTTGTATACTCAAGCGATTTAGAGGGAACACTTAATTTCCCTGAACAAATGTCACATTAAGTATTCGGTTTCATGGAGTGGTGTTTTGTATTGAGGAAAAATAAGATCTAAACAAGGATAGAACTATCTTTGTCTATCTTTGCTTCATGGAGACTTTCTTCCACCTCCAAAATCAGTGACATGACATAACGACCTAAGTCTCACATGAGTGATATGACTGACTGCTCCAGAAAAGATTTCACCTTGGTGGTCTTGGCACCAGCCAACGTTTTGGACTTTAAAATTCTACCTTTTATAGTAAAGAAAGTAATGACTTCTATTTTACATTGTTCTTGTCTTTGTGTCCCTGTGTGCCTGTGCAGTCGTGGTATAAGCAATTTCCTCTGGGATCAGTGAAGTTTTCTGATTCTGAAACAGAGACTGAAATGTCATAGCAAGGCCTGTCATAGTTAGTACATGTTTGCATAATTGCTATTTTTAAGCTGGCTGCAGTAATTTTTCACAGTTGCCTCACAATCACATGTTTACATGGAAACAAACAGAGGGTGGGTGCATTTACATTGGATGGGTTGAGGCAAATGCATGTAAAAGGAAAGAGAAATACATTTATTAAGCCACTTGAGTCTTACAAACACAAGCAATGTTCTACCTTTCATGATCCTGACAGGCCTTACAGACAGTTCCATTTACACGACAGAACAGCAGTCATTTTCACTCACCACATCTGAATAGTGCTACAATCACTCCATGTTAACATCAATCTTCAGGCATTTGTTACCTCTGTACTGTCACCAATACTGATGATTATCACTTGCTAGTCTAATGTGTGCTTTCTATTACCTGTCGAGTTGTTTTTACCGAACCAGCCTTACAGGGCATGTGTCGATTCTCTTAAACCTGTGAAAGTCACAGTTGAGTCTAGTTTCTGGGGTTAGAGCCCAAACTGACTCTGCATTCTCTGAGCTCCATTTAGACTCTTTAAGATCCGAGTCGAGTCTCGGGTTTGTGTCCAAGTCAAGTCTTGAGCCTCTAAGGTCTGAGTCAAGTGTTTGGGGTTTAAGTGTGGTTTACATGTTGGTCATATACTGATAAAAGAAAAAAGGAAACAGCTGCCACAGTCATTGACTGGAATCATTTTATAATTATATGTTATGCCAAACTTAAATATTTATATTGTGAAAGTCAAAGTATCTGGACAGCCCCTCAGAGGCCTTATTGCTGACCCAGACATTCAGTTCCAGACACAATTTGTATAATTTCCCTAGAAAAGCATTGTTAATAGAATGGGATGATCTGTGGAAGATGCATATGAGTTTAGTGGTGCTTTTCCACTGGCACAAGTCACCATGCCATACCACAAACAAATGTTTTTCCATTTCATATAAAGAGCCCCGCACCCAAGCTGTACCCATGCTGCTCAACTGCATGACTGCCTTCTGATTGGTCGAAATGTCGTCACGACAGGAGCAACTGGTGGCCTAGTGGTTAAGGTGTCTGCCCTGCAATCAGGTAGTCATGGGTTTGATTCCCAAGATTGCTAAGCACCACTGAGGTACCCTTGAGTAAGGTACCCACACACTGCTCTTTAGTTGCTGTGTTCCTGCTGCTTTGCTTGGTGAATGGATTAAATGCTGAGGAATTTAAGTTTGTGCTGTGGTGTGTTCACGTGTGACAGAATTTTCACTTCAACATGGAAAGAGACCACTGTTTTTTTACTGTCTGAGCAGAAATACAACAATAAAAATGCAAAGATACAATTTAGTGGGCGTTTTCTATGATGCTAACAAATTTATCAGCAACGAGGTAAGAAATGTGAAGGTGTACCAGGACATCGCTCACAAGCTAGCTGGGTTAGGTATTCATTGCACAGCTAAACAATTCAGAGAAAAAACCCTCAAGACTATGAACAATAAAAGACTACCATTTTAAAAGCAGCTCTGACAGAAAATGGATGTCATTTTGAGGTGATGACTGGCCATAAACTGTGGAGAGGGGATTGTGCTGTCAGTGCATCAGAATCACCATTTTTGGGCTGAGATACGTTGGAAAATCAAGGGTGCTACAACTTCTGTGCCACTGCAGCACAGGTTAGGTACAGCACAGTTCCTGTAGTAGCCTAGTGGGTAAAGCACTTGCCTGTGAACCCGATGACCATTAAATTGCAGCTTCAAACCCCCCACTTTCTTCTGGTGTGTCCTTGAGCAAGACACTTAACCCTCAGTTGCTCCATCCCTGTAACTAACTATATGTTTCTCTGGATAAGGGTGTCTTCCAAATGCCCTTTACCTGTACATCTATGGAAAAGCATCATAAGATCACCATACCCAATGCAAAGTGAAGCCTCCTAGCACTGGGCTGTAGGGTGCAGAGAGGCTCGGTGTCATGAGTGGGCTTTAGGGTGACGTGCCCGCCCTCGGACTCACTTGGGCCTGTCATCCCATTGTTTTTGAAAAAATGCTAGTAATTGCAGGCTATGATTAATAGTTTTTCTTTTCCAATAAAATATTTCATAATGACAAAGAAAAAATGTGGTTATTTCAAATGGTATGTTGGTTCATTCAAAATAATCCGGGTTAAACAGAAATGGTAGGCTACTCTTACTGTAACAACGAACACAAACTTTCACAAACTAGTGATAGAACTTAGGAAAATCAACTAAAGATGAGGAAAACTACACCAAGCTAAAGAAAATGGATATACGACATTTTTTTAACAGACAAAATAGGTTTGAGGAGAATGTCATAGACGAGCTTACACGAGAGGTTGACCAGTCTCCAGCTACGAGCCAGCATGTATCTGCTAGCCAAGGGAGAGTGGTGCACAGATCACTGGTGGCTGAACTAGGCACGGAGGATCTGGGCGGTGACAAGCCGAATCAAATAGCCTTGAAAAACCCAGATGCAATTTCTCAGGCAAAAATAGATCATTCAACAGTGTGTAGTATGCAAACAGAGACTGGCTAGAGTACTCTGTTAAAAGAGACGCTACATTCTGTTATCCTTGCAGAATGTTCCGAGCACCATCTTCACCTGGAGACTCTACTTTTAAGTGGATTTAGTGACTGGAAACATGCAGTAGAAAGAGGCAAAGGACTAAATAAACACGCAGCATCAAAAGAACAGGGAAAGACAAGGAGTGACGCATATGCACTGGTAAAGAAATATCAACTTTAGTTAATGAAGATCAGTTGCAATGGAACAGATACTACTTGTCATCTATAGTAGATGTCATCGAATTCCTGTCTGTAAACCACCTACCTTTTAGAGGTGATCATGACTCCTTTGACAGTATGACTGAAAATGGCTGTGATTTATTATTGTCCATGTTCGAATATACATTGAGGAAAGGTTGGCCACGATAGCCCAGTCCATTCCACACAATGCTAGATACACTAGCCATGACATTCAGAACGAATTAATAGGCATAATGTCTACTATGATCACTGAGCACATTGTGAGAGAAGTTGGGGACTTGTTCTACACTATAAAAGTGGACGGCACTCGAGATCCTACAGGGAAAGAAAATATTTCGATAGTTGTGCGTTTTATCAGTGACATGTATGAGACAATCGCTACAGCGGATGAGGGGGATGCAGCCACACTGGCTGACACGATAATTGACCAAAGCAGGACTGAGTCCGCAAAAAAAAGTCTATGATGGTGCCTCCCTTATGTCCAGCAAACACGGGGGAGTTCAAAAACTTCTCCAACAAAAACTACAGCGTGACATACCATACGTCCACTGTTTCAGTCATCAGCTACATCTGGTGGTCACCAAGCAGAGGAGCACTTGGTGAATTTTTTCAATATGTGCAATATGCTTTACAAATTCTGCCGAAAACCAACCGTGGCCATTCTGTACAAAGGGAGAAAATTGAAGCATCTCTTGGAACAACGCCGGATGGGTCACTATAGCACAGTCTCGGCTATTTTGAGATACTTTGATGACCTCATCACCGTGCTCCAAGAAATTGACAGCATGAGGTGTGGTGCAGAAGTGCGTGTTGAAGCAGCAGATTTACTTCGGACCATATCAGAGCTCAGCTTTAAGTTAATCGCTGAGGTGCTGCATGTCCTTATGGCAAATTTAAGTAAGTTGCCATTTGAAAAGGACTTAACAGAAAAATTCAGGGGCGAGTGGAGGGACAACATCTTGCGAAGATTCCATGCAGTGGCACAGCGTCGCCTACCGCTTTACCTATTGTTAGGCTAATTATTTTATTCATACTGCGATGTTGTAAAAATGAAACTGAGACACACACACACAAAAGAAAATATGCAAAATACAACACATATGTAGGCGTTATAGCAGTTTTGTAGTGTAGCAAACCCAAATAATTCAAACATTAAATGGGTATGAAGAAGCAGTTCTTATTTCTCTTATTCAGGACGTTGTGTTAGAGGCTGTTACTATTTGATTTCTAAAGAAAATCAGCTCTTGATGTATCTTACTGCTTGTTTGAACGACACCTAGCTTGCTATACTGTATCTACAGTGGCCTATAATATGTGTGCCCCCCCCAAAGCAATGCAAGGCCCGTCTGCAAATCTATGTCTGGCGCCGGTTCTGGGGTTGGAACTGCTTTCTCTAAAGTGAAAGAGCCATTCAATTAGCTGGAGTGGCTAATAGCCAGTACCTGGCTAAACTAATGGCCGAATGCAATCAAATCCTTTTGGCAATGTTCCAACACCTAGTGTGAAACTATCCCAGGAGAGTAGAGGCTGTCATTGAAGCAAAATTAGAGACAGACTGCCCTATTAATACCCTTTAGGAGTTTACAAACTGCTGGACATCCAGTATTTGTGGTAGAAGCGCTTGGCCATGGACGTGGGCTTGGGGGGCTGAGGAGGGAGGCAGTCTGGGGAAATTAGAATAGATGCGCTCATCACAGCACCTCCACCACAGTAATGCCACACTCCTCTCCAGGCAATTAGTTAATTGCGTTTTAATGTTAAGCCCATAGCAACAGATGAGAGCGCTCTCCTTTTCTGCTGGGTTAATGCGATCACAGAGAGAGAGAGAGAGAGAGAGAGAGAGACAGAGAGACAGAAAGTAATAATAACAATACAACCACGTAACTGAGGAAGCTGCAGTAAACACAGAGTAATTGTTTAATAAAATCTGGTGTCTTGTACTGGAGACTGAATGCTGTGGATCAAATGTCTGAGTGTGGGACTGCTCGGCGTTTTTTTTCTATTCTTTTATTGCTGAGCGTATGCGTTGCCTTTTTTTGCCCCCTCCACCCCCTTGCTCCAGCGGTGTTTTCCTGCCTCCGGACTGTCCTTCTGTTCATTTTCTCTCTCTCTCTCTCTCTCTCTCTCTCTCTCTCTGCATTTCTGTCTCTTTCTCCCTCTTTCTCTCTTTTCTCTCTCTCTTTCAATCTCTTTCTCTCTCTCTTTTAATATGTCTTTCTCTCTATCTTTCAATCTCTCTCTGCCTCTCTCTCCTATCTCTCTGTCTCTTTCTGTCTCTCTTCCTCTGTCTGTCTTTTTGTCTCTCTCTCTTTCAATCTCTTGCTCTCTGTCTCTCCTCTCTCTGTCTTTTTCTGTCTCTCTTTCTCTGCCTTTCTCCGTCTCTCTCTCTCTCTCTCTCTCTCTCTCGCTGCTAAAAAGTACAATAAGTGTGTTAGCATCACGCACGCCAAGTTTCCAGGGAAACGCACCGGCGGATCGTCGTTTGTTTCTGTTGTTGTTTTTGGCTCCTCAGCCACGAACTGTTTAAAGACTTTCATGCAAGAAACCGATCAGCGATAAAAAAGGAAAGAAAAAAGAAAAAACAGCGGCTTTTGTTTCTCTGTGATCCACCAGCAAACGAGCAGGGAGTTCACTCATTAACCACAGCCAGCTCCATTGGGCCCCCCATGCGGACTCATAAGTCACGTTTAGCTTTCCGACTAGCTCCACATTCTAAAATAAGAAAGTTGCAGAAATTATCTTGCAGTCGTTTAGATCAAATGTATATTTTAATAAGAGGGAAATAAACATACAACAAAGTCTGTCATGTGTGCGGTTGTCTGAGAATCTATGTGGGGTACAATGAAGACTGGACCCCCAGCACTGCCGGCTCCAGCACCATGACCCCACACCCCCCCACCACCATCACCACCAGTAGGCTCTTACTGTTTACTCATGTTAGTTCAGGTAAAACAAAACACATTTTCTACCTTCACCACCATGAATCATATAGTTATTTAGCATAAAAACACATAAAGGAATTTGCCTGCGACTCTATTGCACCATGTACTCTCCGTTTAAATAGTGTGCGCCTTAAGTCATTTTTATTCCTAAAAATGATCATTTCGGGGCTGCCTCACGTCCACCATTGAATTGCTAAGTGTTATGCTGATGGTCACACTTCGTATGAAACAGGAGAGGATGCTAATATCACAATGGCAATTGACTTTCTCAGTTTCTCTCTCCAAGTTTCCAGGGAAACGGAGCAGTGAATCAATTTCATAGCTCAGCTTTTACGTTTTATTATCATTTCCTTTAATCAATTACTTTTGTTAGTGTTTAATGGAGGTAGTCCTGCCTGCAGAATTCAACCACCGGGATGTAAACAAAGTCGTTTATGTGAAAGAGTGCAACAGTGCACTGCAGTTCCACTTATAATGGGAGTGAAGTATATACATACACACACACACACACACACACACACACACACACAAACACATATA
>JBBPCY010071813.1:0-11565 GCA_037974405.1 Brachyalestes nurse | reverse complement strand
ATTTATAGATATATTTTATATGGAAATGTAGCTGAATTTGCGTTCATATTTCTTACAAAATTAGTAAATTATATTTTCTTGATAATTTAGCTCTAAAATGCTAAAAAACAAATATTGCCACAAAAAGGCAAAATAAGTTGGAGGATGTTTTGTAGTTTCCGGGTTGTTGTGGATATTTCCGCGTGTGCCTGAATCCGCGACTGCTGAACCGTGTAAAACTGATCTTAGTCTCATGTGTGTATGTGTGTGTATATATTAGTGGTGGGCCGTTATCGGCGTTAACGTGCTGCGTTAACGTGAGACTTATCGGGCGATAAAAAAAAAATTTCGCCGTTAATCTATTAGGGAGCTGGGTCTATATTACGCAATGACTTTCACCTTGATATTTTATCGCTGATATCAGCCAAGCTAACTAATATCAAGCTCAGTGAATTGCCACCAGCTGCCGGCAGCCCATCAGCGTGGTTGAAGATGATGGGCTTGAGCTTATTCTGCAGGCGGCCACAGGTGACCCATCCTAGGTGCCGTTCACACATCGCGTCTTTTGCGCGCTCAAGTCCATCATTTCAAATGTAGATGCGCGGCAGCCGTGCTCATAACGGAAGCGAGCCCGCGTCGAGTTGAAAACATCTCAACTTTTCAGAATGCCGCAAGCTCACCGTGGGTCATGTGACAAGATTCAACCAATTAGCCTCCTCAAACTACTTGTGAGGCGAATGATCATGAGGAGAATACATGACTAGCACGCCGCAGAGAAAGCGCTAGAGACGAGAAGGTGGTAGAGGCGAGGTGTGTAGCACTGACTGGGGACCATTGGACCTGTTTAACTGAATAAACAGTAAACACAAGTACATCTTATTGAACATAATTTATTTTCATCACCAGTTATCATAGTAGAACAGCTTTCTCAAGCAGTTTGCGATGCATTTTGGAAACAGGAGATGAGCTCCTGGACTAATGCGCCATTAATCATTATTTGGGTAGCACACACATTCTGAATGCCTTCGGCAGAATTCAAATGAGCCATTTTAATCTAGATGAATCTAGATTAATTCCAAAATTAATCTAGATTAATCTAGATTAAAAAAATTAATCTATGCCCACCACTAATATATATATATATTTATATATCAGATCATTGTTTGTAACTATATTTGTTGTCATGGCCCAACAGTTTGATTTACAACCTCTCTCATTTCAGAAAGTTAGATAGTTTTGAAAATGACGATATGCTACAAATAGGTGGACATTTTAATGCACCTGAATCAAAAGACTCAGTGAAGAAAGAGATTAAGTGGCTTAATGTTGAGAGGCCTGTGGAGCTGCTTGTTTTACCTACAGTGGCTGACTCTTTCAGTGCAACTGACAGAATAGAGCATCCAGAGACTCCTGTCTCAGTGGTAAAATGGGCTACTGCAGTCACTTATTAAGTCACAGCAGCACCGCTGTGTTTTAAGCTTCTCTCTAGTATCATCTGTGTACAGGAGGCCCACATCGAAAAGCCTTTAACATGGTGGGCACTGGACCAAGAGGAGAGAGCAGAGCACTGAAGGGCAGATTTAGAGTTAGAGCTCTGCATCCGATGAACAGAGCTGGATATTTGGATATGAACGGAGAAGAAACTTACAGGAACTAGTTAAGGTTCACATAATGATTTAATGCACAGCTGGATATTTCTTTAGTCCCTTCAGCTGATCTGCTACAAATCAGATCAGGTGGTGGTGGCCTAGTGGGTATGGTACTAGATCAAGAGGTCATGGGTTCGAATCCTACCTTCAGCATACCACCACTGGGTTCCTGAGCAAGTCCCTTAACCCCAAGCTGCTCCAGGGAGACTACCCCCTGTAGTTAGGGAACGGAAGTAACTTTGGATAAAGGCGTCTGCTAAAAACTGAAAACGTAAATGTAATCTGACCCGGGGCCTGCTTCTCCTCCTCAATGTGAGATTGTAGTCACAGTATTTGCTGTAGTCCAACACATAGCAACACAACCTCCTTTTTACAAAAGCTGAAGTTGACACATATTTTATCTTTAAGCATATTGCAATCTCCTTAAAGTGACTTAAGGATTATTGGACATTGCTGCTGCACTACTAGCCTGTGAGAAAAGCATAAAGTATGCTCATCTTTGTCTTTGACTGAAAGTATGAAAAACGATATTGCGAAAGCAGCCATCCTGCGTACCAGAAGCATACCAACAGAGGATTAGAAATGTGAAAATGACATCAGCACAGTTATATGTAGAGTTTGCCAAGGAAAAGGGCATTTTGCTTGATAAATGGCTCGCTGCTAGCAAAGTAAACCCAAAAAAGCAGTTTTATTTTTAAGGCAAGCTTAATGAGTAAAGGTGAGTCAGAGGTAAAAACCGCGCAACCGAGGCCTGAGAGCTAACCTGCTCAGGATTTAGCTTCAGTGAAGTGTTTGTACTGTCAAAAACACGGAGAGATAGCTGCTAAATAATTTCCAAAAAACAGTAAACGGGTTAGTCAGGAAAAAAGCAGGAGCCTAAAGGGGTTTTGTTAAGTCCATTTTCCCCAAGACAGTGTCACCTGATGACTGTTACCAGCTCTTTATATTTAATGGGTTTCTTCATTGGCAGTTTCGAGTGGCTGAACGACTCCGCTACTACAGAAGACTGGGCGCAAAAGTTGTGATGTCTTACCTACTTGAGCAGTTAAGAGGGCTCACAATAAATACACAGCGAAGATGTTCAACCTTTCTGACCATTTGTTCCCCTCTTCTGGCTACTTTTAGTGAGAACGTACTCTGCATGCTGCTTTATCTACTACCAGTGACATTCAAAAGTAGCTCATTTATGATCAAAAGCTAGATGACTATCTTTTTAAATGTTTTCTCTGTGTGTGTGATCAAAACATCAACTATCTTTCTTTATAGCCGAGAGCCTAATGCGTAAACATCTCACACTAATAAATGTCCACGACAGTTTATCAGATTGTTCTTCCTTCTGTGTCATATAGACAGATGAGGGATTGAACTTAACTTTTAAGCTCTTTGGTCTAGTTGGGCAATTGTTAAGAGTAAATCACGAAATGTCCAGGCCTTACCATCCTGAGTCACAAGGGCATTAGACTGTTTTCACTCTAATGTTTGAAGTCAAACCTACAAAGGGATTGCACAGACAGTGGGAGGGACTGGAATGAGGGCATGCCTTTGGCATTATTTGTTGTTTGGGAGGTTAAACAGGAATCTTTGCATTTCAGTCCAGCAGAGTTGGTTGTTGGACACTCCGTTTGTGGGCCAATGAAATAATCTTTTCAGTCTAGTAAAGGTAAGAATGTTTTGGACTTTGCCAGTCTATTCCACGAGCTCTGAAATTTTGTTTGTAACCTAGTCAAAGCATTGAGAGCATTGAGAAAAGCTGTTTGCTGAAACGTCTGCTCTGTTCTTTCTCCATTTATTAAAACTCCTTTTTGTAGACCCTGTGTCTGTTTTTCTCAGTGTGTGACCAACTTTCACTTTGTACATTTTCTAGTCCTTTTTTTGGTTTTACACACCTGATCTAACAGTCTCTACATCCTGAGCGCAACAATACTCCTCTGCATCTTAACCTAGTCAAAGAAATGCTTTGCAAATCATAAGAAAAATGGGACGTTTGATAAAAAAAGTTGTAGTGTTTACCTGTCCCTGATTCTACTATGTCTTCTAGGTTCTCTGGTCCGTACATCATCAAAGAGAAGCTGAGCAGGCCTGATTACATTATCAGCACACCTGATTGTAGACATATGTCCTGAGTTTGCCTTATCAATATGCTAAAACCAGCTACGAGCATGAAACATCTCTGGGTAAACACCTCAGCCCCAGGAGTGCAGGCAGCACAGCTTTAACATCTGTGCATTTCAAATGCACCTGCTAACTTATTAAAGGTAGTTCAGTTCTATATTTGCACAGCTTGTTTAGTGGGTGCAGTTTATTTGTCCCTGAACTAGAGAATCCATTCAGAGATTGTTTTTTAACTGTTTAACAAAACCTATCCAAACCTTAGCCAAATATGAATTTGCTCAGACTATAGTGCGTACTTGGATAATGAGGTAGGTCAAAGTCAAGTTTGACCTCCTGAGAAGAAACAAGATGCGAATTCCAGTCTTTTTCAGGGATGACTGGTCGGCACTGCAATTTAAGCGGTTTCCTCTGGGATGAATACACTTTTCTGATTCTGACTCAATATCTACAAGAGCTAGCAACTAAACAAAACAAGTACACACCTCACAACTTACAGGTCTTCTGCTAGCAGTAGAATCTGCCGCTAAAATGTGCAGTGATTTTGACTAGTTAATTTAATTTTGACAGATTCCTTTATGATGCTCCTATTCATCACTTTTGCACAGTACTGTATGTCAACATGACATTATAAAAAAATGATTGTGTGTGTATATATGTGTGTGTGTGTGTGTGTGTGTGTGTGTGTTTACAGCACCAGGGACAGAAAGATGTGTCAACAAGCCTGAGGCAGATTAGTCGACAATGCAGCTCCCCAGATACAGAGTGGCCTTCGTCCTTCAGCCAGTCAGCAACAGAGGCTTTTAGCATGCAAGGCAGGTTGGTCCTCTGGTACAGGACACAAATGTGTGTGTCTGTTTGGGTACTGGGAAGGTAACACTGAAAGAATTCAGTGCTGGTGGTGGGACATTTGTATAGTGGTGTGCACGCGTGTGTGCCTTTGTCTCAACTTGAATGCCTCTCATTTGATCTCGTACACCAATAAATCAGCTCAAAGCCATTATGTTGTGCTGAGAAACTGACACACAACAAATTATAATGGCCAAAAAAGCCACTATGCACTCACTGCTTATGACTCTCATCATCCATCACTGGGTAGCTGATTGACAGAGACTTGAGCGCTATGTCACTAGCATAGCAAACAATAGGATTTTGTAGTTACTGCAGCATAGACAGAAGCTGGCCTGGGCGCCATTGTCTCACTGCTTTAAATATAAGATATCTGTAGCCCTGGTAAATAGTTACTGCCTAGCCAGGCCATGTCGATCTGTCTGAGGCAGGCTTTGCAGGAAATAAACAGGATTAGCTGGCGATACCCCCTCCACTGTAAACGGCCTGACAGCATGGGCTTAATCCTGCCCCCTCCCTTTCTTTTCTATTAAACATAGAGGTTAATCCAGCACTGCGTGGTTTTCTCTCCCAGAGCCCCCCTCTGCCCCCAACACCCAGCCATGGCTAAGATGTTAGTACCGAGGTTGAGATGGTCATTTATGCTCTCAGGCATTTCCACTATTTATGACATCATTCCACTTCCGTGCAAAATGCTCTAAAAAACTAGAAAAAGTTCAAAGCTACTACGCAGTTAAAGAACATGGCATTATTTTGACATGTTTTCCAAAATCAACATCTTCTGGAATCAAACTTCACACACTGCATGTAGAAAGTTAGGGACTGCTTGATTTCTCCTGAAATTTGATTGATTACTGTTTGACAAACTAAAATGAGCAAATGCTGGATATTCTGTGCAATATACGTTTCTGACTAGTAATGACTAATAATGAATTTCCTCTCTAAGCTATTGCTGGAAACCCATACTGCAACCCTTTAGCCCAAAGATGGTTTAAACAGCTATTCAGGGGTGTGACTATGTCTTGGCTAGTGGGATGTATATATATGTATATGTATATGCCCTATATAGAAGCATAAATAACATATGACGTTCTGATACACCCTCTACTCAAACTGCATCTCCACAGCTATTGATGGGCTCAGTTCCTGCTCACATAAATACTTTAACAGCCTACCACAAAATAAAAGAAAGAAATAAAAAGTATTTTTACAACATAAGGGTGTCTGTGTGCTAATAGTGAGGTCTACCAACCGACCGAAGGGTGACATTCTGATGAAAGCAGCAGGCAGCTGTTCAAAATGGTAAAAAGTCTTTAAAGATAAGTTGATCTGCTCATCTAACCTCTAAGTTCCTTTGCAAGAACATCAAATCCACCGCTACTCCACAGGACTGTGTGTGTGTGTGTGTGTGTGTGTGTGTATGTGTTCCTTAACAGTCCTTTGGATACACATTATCATTAGATAGGCCAACTGTTGCCACTCATGATGTCTATCTTGTAGAAATGTCATGACGTTAGACATGAGACTGTGCTTTTTCCAATTATTTCTTGTTTTGTGTGCAAAGTCCCTCTCTTAAACATACCATAGAAACAACTGGCTGCAGCAGGCAAAACTCTGGAAGCAAATCTAAAAGATCACATCCAGTTTAATTAACACATCCACTTTATTTCTTTACCAACAGCTGATTTTTTTTATCAAAGGTCAAGCCTCTCCATAATGCTGCTACCATGAGTTATCCCATTCATGTACAATCAGGGAACTGTGGATAACCCCCTATTGGTTCAACAGCACAGTCCTATGAGGACACAACGATATAGCAGAGATTTTAGGGGGAATACATGGTGAACGTGTGTGGTGACATATTCTCCTCATACATGGTCCAATCCAAGACATGCCTACCAGTAGTCCATACACACCACAGACTGAGAAGGACACCACATAAGACACTAGCCCACAATGATGAATCAACTGTAAATAGCAACGCAATATGACTTATATAACCAGCTTGAAAGTCTCACCTCGGTAGATGCTGTAGATCTTGCAATTTCCTTTTTTCCTTCTTTCTCTTTTTTTTACAATAATTGCTGTGTATTACATGTTTTAGCACTCTGACGGAGAAGAAAAAGAGAAAGCCATGTTGCGAGCACTTTCCCTCACTACGGGCAGAACTTCAGCAAAACTTTCTGCATGGTGTTACGGTAAAGGTCTTTCCAGTTGAGCGGAGTGCTTCGCCGGTTTCTGGAGAACATTACTGATGAAGATGCACTGACCTGTACACAGCCTGGCTAATGGAAGGAAAATGGCTGTGCACTAATGGTGCTGTTTATTCCCTCATCTGCAAATGTCACCAGGCATTCCGGCAGCAGAGATCAGCCAGTGGGTTTTAATGCAACTTCGGAGTGGAGGGGTAAAATTGATAAGTGTTGATTGGTAAAGTTAGCCTCCAGCTTTATGTCAGTGTGACATGGATGTTTGCCAGATATTTTTTCAGACTTTTTTCCAGAGTTAAATGCGCAAAATGCAGCATTGCGTAAAGGATGAGTGTTCCATATGAATGCCCAGTAGCACGGTGATCTGGGGTCCGAAATGAAAACGGAAATTTCCACTTTCGTGTATTTCATGTTTTAGACAAGTTAATTTGAATGATAATTAAAATCTTTATTTTTTTCTTAGTATCTGATATGCTCCTATTTTGCTTTATAGAGAACATAGACTCAACTAGTTTAGGAACAGATCAAATCCACTTGAGAATCCTTTTTTTTTTCCATGTTTATGCAAAGTTGTGGGTAACATTAAGCTAAGAATTTCATTACAGGCAATGATGCTGCATTCTTATCAATATTTGACAATAAAACTTGAAACTTAATCGACTTCTGTAACTTGTCACCATGTGAGGCAGCGAGCAGCCAGCGACGCAGTGCCCGGGGATGGTACCTTCCTCAAGGGGACCTTAGTGGTGCCACTAGCAGTCCTGGGATTTAAACCCATGACCTTCTGATCACAGGGTCAATTCCCTAACCACCAGCCCACCAGATGCCTACCAGCTCTATTTGTAGTATTGTGTATTGTAGTGTTGGTTGAAATGAAATATGTACTTTCAAATGCATTACTTTTAAAGATGCAAAATAAAATCCAAAATAAAATAATGCAAAATAAAAAGTGTTGTATATCATAAGCTAGCGGTACTTAACCTAAAGGGGGTGAGATTGCTCATGGAAGACAGGAACATGGGCTGTGCTTTTTTTATTTCCAAACGTATTTCAGAATGACCTTCCCATAAACGAATCTTGGAACAAAAATATCTGAGATTCCTTCATTTCCCATATGTAAGTATGTCAGCATCATGTGGTCACTAGCTTACTACATTGCAATACATCAAGATCATTCTGTCATCTCATATGAGAACATATGTCTGCCTATTAATTATTTACTCTAAAAGTGCACATATGGCTTTGTTAAGCAGGGCTGAGATGCATTCCTTTAAATACTCAATAGTCTATTTCTTCTTCTTTTTATTAAGGCAACATGGAATCAGAATGGACTTTAACACTGTGAGTTCATATACAATTTTAAAATTCTAACAAAACTGCAGGGTTTTTGATTACATCACCAGACATCAGCGGTTGGGGAAACAAAACGTTTACGCAATCATGCAATAAAACCCGAGATTCATATCAGTTGGGCCCCACTCTGTACAAACTGCATAGAGATTCACAGATAATTTGTAGAGGAATTAACATAATTTCAACAATTGCGGGGCAAGTCAAACTACGAACAGTCACATTTTCCCACACCTGCACTGGAATAAATATGTTCCTATTTCCCCGATATTATTTAGCTGGAACTGCATATAATGGCACGATTACAGGCCGTAATTGTGTAATTTCCATATGAGGTAAGAGGCAGCATATGCTTTCATATAGATGAGCAGAAAGGAGAATCGCATCCATTAAGCCTGACAGATCCAGACAGACGTTTGATAATGGCCTAGCATTAGAGGGAGTAATGAAAAGAAACAGCAGGCCTTGATCCTCTTGTTTCAAAGGGCCTCTCTTCTCCGGAGAGAAAAAAAAAAGCAGCAACACAACCACGAATGACAGATTTAAAAAAAAAAAAATACTCAACTAAATTCAGGCACCCCCAGGCTGATATGTAAGCATTTTTTTCAGAGAGAATAGAGAGCTCAGTGTTGAAATGAAGTGTCAGTGCCAGAGTTTTCCTCTTGACCGCTCCAGCTGAAGTGAGAGCTCCTTTGGCAGCATCTATTGTATCAGCTCCTGTCTTCTCCTCAGCTTACCATCACGTTCTGTTATTTTCTCCCCATCACTTCACTTATTCAGCCTTGGTTTTCTCTTTCTATGTCTCCATATACATCCAAACATCTTCTCTTTGTGGTTTTCTCAACTGGTCAGCAGGGATAGATATATTTACAAACCCGTCTTAGTGTTGGACCTAAACACTTCTCACAAGGTTTGCTCTTGGGCCAAAACGAAGTCAAAGTTCTCTTTTTTGATTAAAACAAGGCAATCCTAATACACCAGGAGTCTCTCTGAGCGAGGGTGATGTGGGTTGTACAACACAGCTTTAAAACAAGTTTGCATCAGACAAAAACTAACAACTGAGTGAAAACAAGCAAGAACAACTAATAATCATCTGTGTGTTCACTCCGCTGGCCACGCCAGCCTTTCCTGGAAGAATACTTAGCAATACATTCCAACCATCAATTCCAACCTTGTTTTAGATGGGGCCATATAAAAGATGGGTAGTGTTTTCAGAGGGGATAATCTTCACTTGCGCTGGTGTGTTTGGCTCTGTTTCAGTGCCGATGACGGATTGCTGTGCTAAACTGAAGGCTGTCAATCACAGAAGCTCCTCAGAATATTAAGACCATGCTCAGACAGTTGCCAGATAGTCTGATAGGTCTGTTTAGCACTTTAAAATTTTATTTACAATTTCTATACAAACCTCTGGAAAAAAATGAGACCACTGCAGAAATGTATCTCAGGTTTTAGCTTTTATAGGTGCAAGTATTGAACTGAACTTCTAGTAGTGCTTTACCATCCAACTGGTCAGATTGCAAGAGAAGAGTGTTGATTACAGCTGTGTTTTTATACTTTTCCTCATTAAATAAGATGTGATTCAGGTGATCACTAATCAGTCCCTCATAAAGCAGAATGAGGTGCTTATGTAGGAATTTAACAGACACTGGAGGAGAACTTGTGTTAAATGAAATGGTTGCTAAACAGATGACAGGTTTGTACAGAGTAAAGTTGTCAATTTAGTTCTGTAGGGTGGTGTAATATATTATGTCCACCAAATGAAAGTAAATCGCGAAACCAGCCAAATGTTGAGATCACGGCTTGTTCTAGCTACACATAATAAACAAATTGTCTGTATTGAAAATGTCTGTGAACTGAAGACTGAGAATTGAGCATGTCTGTATGTCAGTTGAAACTCTATAGAAGTTAGGGTTAGGGTTAGGGTTAGGTGATGCAACAGGTCAATGACACAAAACACAGGAGCAAGTCCTCAACAGAACGGCTTCTAAATAACAAAATCCACCTTTTACAGAGTCCAGACCTCAATCCGACAGAGATGTTGAGACATCCAAAGAATATGACAGATTTAAAGCAGTTCTGCCAGGAAGAATGGGCTAGAATTCCCCCCTGAACAATGAACAGATGTGATCCACAGCCACAGGAAGCACCTGGTTGAGGTTATTGCTTCCAAGGGGGGGTCAATCAGTTATTATATCCAAGGGTTCACATTTTCTCCTCTAGTTTTTTATCAGATTTTTTCGGTGTTATTATTTTAGGCACATTATATTTGCCAATACCCTAGACTCAGGACTCAGGACTACCCTAGATCAGGTCATACTTCATGACAAATTAATGTAGAAAACCAGGAAATTTCAAAAGGTTCACATACTTTTTCTTGCCACTGTACTATTCATTTAATACTATCAAATATTTTCTAATCACCATATAAAAGAACACAGCTGAGGCACTGAGATTTTATAGAGCAAGTGAAGTCTGGATCATTTACTTATAATTTGCTTCATCGGACTACTGATAAAACACAATGGTTGTGTAATTTATATTGCTATGTGTCGGCATCCTTGGGCAAAGAAGTTGTTGCTTGTGACGAAAATGAAATAAAAATCTAGTAAATATTTATAAATACAAAAAAATGTCCTTTTAATACATTTTTAAATATGAAAAAAAATGCACTACAAAATCATAGTAAATACTAGAATGACCACTGTATGTGTAGATATGGTTATTCAAATAGATGATCACACTCTAATATTTACACTCAAATATACTCACACATGATTCCACGGACAAGTGGATTATGTGTGAGTAAGTAATGGGACGATGATGTTTGTCAGTACGGCTGTAATGAAATTTGCATGCACGCCTAGAAAATTAAGCTCCATTTCTGACAACTGTTGTTTCATGGACTCTGAATAAAATTTGCATGTGTTCTTTGAATATTGAGGCTCTTTCTTCACAACTTTTTTATCAACATGAAGGAACTTAAGAAATGGTGTTGCTGAATGTCTCTCTCCCTCTCTCTCTCTGTGACTGACTGACTGCCATGCTTCCTCTGGCACAGCTCAGTAAAAGCGTGGATGTTGGCAGCAGCCAGCTGTGCGTGGTCCAGCTCCTGGGTGACAGTGACTGGCCGCTGGCTCCACTTTCCCCACCCCATATTGCTCATTCCTCAGGGCTATTTTCCATTTCCCAGCGCGCCCTTCACCCGCCGCGCATATCAATCACTTTAATGGGGATGCTTTCAGGAAGAGACAAAAAAAATGCGTGCACATACACACACACATAGACATGACCACACTAAACAAAAGTGGGTCAGACTCTTTCCCGCTGGTGACGATGAGGAAAAGTGAGAGAGAGAGAGAGAGAGAGAGAGAGAGAGAGAGAGAGAGAGAGAGAGAAAGAGAGAGAGAGAGAGAGAGAGA